>RJWM01001325.1:0-160132 GCA_004363535.1 Dasyprocta punctata | reverse complement strand
TCTTCCCCCAGGCAAGCGGGTGTTCACCGGCACCTCCTCTGTGAGCGGAATGAAATCAGTGTCTCTGCTGTTCTCTGCGGGGAAATCAGTGTCTCTGCTGTTCTCTGGGGGGTGCGGAGGTCTCAATCTCCCTGCTAGATGTTATCGCCCTTGTAAATAGCTGCTGACTCAGAGGAGTATTAGTGTTTGGAGGTGAAGCAGCAAAGTATTTGGGTCTCACTTACATTGTGATCTGCTTCATTTCCATCATGATCTACTCGAGAGGATGAGAAGGGAAGCATTCTAAGACCTCAGAGTTGGGGCAGCATTTGGGAAGCTCTGGGCTCCATACCCAGCACCCCCAGTGCTCCCAGAGACATAATCTCCAGACTTCATACATTGCTTTCAGGTGAAATTTGAAAATTATGGGTTGGATGATGCTTCTAGTTCTGTGTAATACCCTGGGATCTAATTCACCTGAATTAGCGCTTCTGCCCTGTGCTGGCCTAGTGGGCTGTGCCCTTCTCCCCCGCTGGAAACGGCAAGAGGAGAAACATGATCTGGTCTCTGTCAGTCAGCAAACTGCAATAAGGTGAGGAGGGAAAGTTATGTAAGACAGATTATCCCGAGGAGGGCCAATTTGTTAGGCAGTCAGGTGGGGGTGTCACAGGGCCACTCGACTGCAGTGAGAGCGCTTCAGGTGATCTAGGAAGGGTGCAGGTAGAGCCCCAGACCTCGAGCAAAACTGCAGAGGTCTGGGGTCCTTCCCATGTGGCCCCAGCCCACTCTGGAGAAAACCACTCTAAAGGTCTGGATGCGCAGCTGACAGCCAGTCCCTGGAGCTTGCCTTTGGTGGCCCCCTGGAACTTGTCCATCCCAGTCTGATAAGAAGAAAGGGATACGCATATATCTCCATGGGTGGCACACCCTTAATTTTGAAAATCTGAAGTCCAAAATGTTCCGAAGTCTGAAACATTTAGAATGCCTACCTGGCCGGGTGTAGTGGCGCATGCCTATAATCTCAGCACTTGGAAGGCTGAGGCAGGAGGATTGCTATGAGTTCAAGGCCAGCCTAGGCTACATAGTGAGACCCTGTCTCAACCCGACCCCCCCCCCAAAAAAAGAACGCTTACCTGAAACCACAAGTAGAAAATTTCACACCGGAGCTCATGGGATAGCCAAAATGCAGGTGCACCGAGCCAAGTGTGGTGGCACACACCTGTAATCCACAGTGCACACCTGTAATCCCAGCACTGTGGGAGGCTAAGGCAGGGGATTGCAGGTTGAAGCCTCACCTGGGAAATTTATCAACTTGGTGAGACCCTGTCTCGAAATAAAAAATAAGAGCTGGGGATGTAGTTCAGTGCAAAAGTCCTAGGTTTAATACCCTAGTACTGAAAAAAAAAAATTAAGGTGCACTAAAAACACTGCATAAAATTACTTTCAGGCTATGTGTACAAGGTGTGTATGAAATTTAAATGAATTTGATTTAGACTGGAGTCCTCGCCCCATGACATTGCATTACATCTACCATATATGCAAGTATTTCAGAATTCTTTGGGAAAAAAATCCAAAATCCAAAGTACTTCTGGTCCCCAGCATTTTGAGAGAGAGAATCTCAGCTCGTACTGGTTGTTGGGGGCAGAATGGGATAAGATGCATCCTCAGGCAGCTGTAGCTCCTTGATCAGGATTCTGTCTCTGCCTGGTGTCTGCCTGTGTCTGAAAGCCCTGTCCTTGCTGGCTCTGGTTGGCTCCATCTCATCCTTCAGGAGAGGACTTGCTTCCTGCAGGAAATGGCTTTGCCTGCTGCACCCGAGGCTCCCATTCTCAGTGCCCCATCACACTGCTTGCCTTTCACTACCCACCCGGATCAGGTGCCCATTTTCTATGACCCCTTTTGTGTAATTCTTGGCCTAACACTGTACTAGGAGCTCCTCAAGGTCAAGATATAGTTGGAAAAAAGAGCTTCTCAGTCAGATCTTGTGAAACATCAAGTGGGAAGTTCCTGAGGCATCTGACCCAGACAAGGGGCTGATCCATTTCGGAGCCAGGCATGGTGGTGCATGTTTGTGATTGTAGCACGCCTGTAGGCTGAGGTAGGAGGATGGAAATTTCAAACTCAGCCTGGGCCACTTAGTGAGACTGTGTCTCAAAATAAAAAATAAAGGGCTGGAGATGTGGCTCGGGGGAAAGGCCCTGGGTTCAATCTCCAGTACCTGGAAATCAAAAAAAGACATTTCAGGTGGCAGATTGAATCACTAATTGACTGATGGGTGGAGGGAGAAAATATGCTAGAGAGACTATGATCACTTATTCTCAAGTTTCTCCATTACACTTTGATTTAAAAAATCAAGATAAAATTCACGACATGAAGTTCGCTATTTTACAACATGCAGATCAACACACTCAGTGTTGTGCAACTTCCGCTTCCTTCTAGTTCCAGGATATTTCTTCACCAGGAGGAAACCGGGACCTATTGAGCAGCCTCCCCCACGCTCCCTTCCCCCGCCCCTGCCAACGGCCAGTTTGCTTTCTGTCTTCTGTGGATTTATCTATTTTGGCTATTTCCCTTAAATAGAAAATCATAGGCTGTGTGACTCTTTGTGTTTGACTTCTGACACTTAGCGTGCTGTTCTCAGGGTTCAGTCATAGTCTCGCGTAGACCAGCATCTCATTTTTTTTTTTTTTTTGGTATGGTTAAATAATAACCGGTGGCTCTCATTTCTTGTTTGCTTGCTTAGCAGGTGATGGACATCTGGGTGGTTTCTAACCGGCAGCTCTGGTGATTGGTGCTGCTCTGAACGTTCACGGATAAGTTTCTGATTTCACTCCCTTTCGGTATATGCACGGGAGTGGAATAGTAGGCCATATGGTGATTTTATGTGTAACTTTCAGAGGTTTGTACTCTGTACTCAAGAAGAGTTGTTTCCATACCAATTGACTTCTACGTCCCAGTCATTTTTTTTTTTTAATCGAATGGTTCTTGTTGACAGACATATTGTTTTATAAAAGTTGAAGAGGTCTTGTCTGGTTTTGCCATCTAAAGAAAATATAAAATATCCACTTAACATCACATCATTCTTTTTGTGAATCCCACATTTATGTTTCCATCTATTTCAGGTCATTGTGGAAAGTTAAGTATCAGCACCTTATTATATATATTTGTTTAATTTAAGCACCTGTGCTTATTTTGTGTCTGTCTTCCATCAGCTGTATTCCCCTCCTCTCTAGGAATCTTAACATGTTACGTTTCCCTGCATAACTTATGTCCTCCCTGGCAATGTGTCATCTCTTTCCAGCTGCTTCTTTCATCCCTTCTGCTGGCAATATAAGTTTTGCTTTAAAATTCTTTTTTCAAAAGCTTTTTTTTTTCTTCTTCTGCAGTTGTGGGTGGTTGTACATTAATTTTCAAATTTTTTTTAATAACCGGGTGTGGTGGCACACTCCTGTAATCCCAGCACTTGGGAGACTAAGGCAGGAGGATTGTTGCAAGTTCAAGACCAGCCTAGGCTACAAAGTGAGCCCAAGGCCAGCCTGAACTGCATAGACAGACCCTGTCTCAAAAAGACAAAAAACAAAGCAAAGCAATTTTTTTTACAATAAAATAATGAACTTTAGTAATCATCACCAAAGATCAGTATTGAAATTTCAGTCTAAGAAACTGAAGGGAAGTATGTGTATTTTGATTGTCTCTATACAAGTATAAAATTTTCCACATGAAATGTACATGGGACCATAGCTTTAAAGTAACAAAGGTGTGTTCTGTTAATTACCAATAAAGCTTCTCAGTCTTGGGAAGTGCCTTTTTAAAAAAACATATTAAAAAAAAAATCACCTAGATTCATCCCAAAGGCATAATTCAATTTTGTCTTTAAATCTAAGTGTAACATTTTGAATGTTTAAATAGCAAGACAGTGATAGTTAAAGATATTAATCTGAATTTTATGACGGTCATTATTAAATCTCATTAGTATAAGGATTCTTAGAGGAGACTGAAATGTTCTCTGTTTTCATCTTTATTCAGAGGAAAAGAAAGTAAGTGGCCACTCGCCCGAGGACTGGCTTAGCCACGGGCAGTGTTTTCCAGAGTCAGTGCTCACGAGTGATGTGAACACAGGTCACACACACCTGTCTTCCCCGTGTACAGTTCATGGGAGGAATTTCTAAAGCACTCTGGTTATCCTCAAGAGTAGTTTAGTAATTGCATTCAGTATTCTCATGGATATGTCTTTGAGAGCTCCTAAATTTTAGTTTTGTATGTCACTTTTTCAAAAATTAAAATTCTGTCGTGTATATGTTAAAAAAAGTTTAAACAAATGTAAAATGTCTTGATTTTTTTCTTTTGATTAGAAAATAGTTTAACCAGGTGCAGTGGTAGGTGCCTGTAATTCACACTACTTGGGAGACTGAGGTGGAAGGATATAAAGTTCAAGGCTAGTCTGGGCCCCATCTCAATTAAAAAAGTTAAGAAAATGGTCTAAAGTTAAGTCACTAGTGGCAACTTTTAAAGGTCGTTTAGAAAACATCTTAGTTTAGGGCCGGGTGTGGTGGTGCACACCTGAAATCCCAGCACTTGAGAGGCTGAGGCAGGAAAATTGCTGCAAGTTTGAGGCCAGCCTTGGCTATAAGTGAGTTCGAGGCCAGCATGAACTGCACAGTGAAACCCTGTTTCAAAAAGACAAAAAAAGGAAAAGAAAAAAAGAAAAAGAAAAAAGAAAACATCTCAGTTTATGTGAACAGAAAATACTTTAAGATAGGGTTGGGGATTTAGCTCAGAGGCATAAGCACCTGCCTGGCAAGCGTGAGGTCGTGAATTTGATCCCCGGTACCAAAAAGAAAAGTTTCAGATCATATGTTTTCTACAAGGAAGCACACGTGGGCATGGTGTTTGTCACTCTTACTATTGATCTGACTTTCACTAATATAAAAGCGAATTGCGTGATTGATAGAGGAAACTCCTTTTCTTTTTAGACTAACAAGAATCTTAATGGAGCTGGATGGACCAAGTTGGCGAGAGAAGCTGTCACCCATTCCAGTGGTGCCCACCTCAGAGCCACTGCGAGCGTGGTGTCCCGAGTCACAGGCCACCCCCAGCCCAGGAGACTCCGGCAGCCTCGCCTCAGCCGGCATCTCAGGTTTTGGGGGAGCTCGTGTTCTTTCCTTCTGCAGGGTGTCTTGGTCCATGTGTTTATTTCCACAGTAAAGCAGAAAGAGGGATCCTGAACTCTGGCATCAGAGTTTAAGGTCTTTTTCTCTCTCTCCTTAACTTTGTGGTCACAAGAAGTTGGTTCAAAGCTGGGCAGGGAGGTGCATGCCTAAAATCCCAGCACTCAGGAGGCAGAGGCAGGAGGATCACAGCGAGTTCAAGGCCAGCCTGAACTGCACAGTGGGACCTGTCTCACAATAAAATAAAAAAGATTTAAAAAATTGCTTCATAGCTCCCATGTTCTAGAGTACAGCAAAGGGGGTCCTGATAGCTGTCTCAGGAGGTGGTTCCCAGAAATAAAAGGAGGCGTGCCTGTTGGTTCATGTGTTAACTGTGTGAATAAATGTTAAGTGAGCCATATTACTAAGAAGAAAAAGAATTAAGCTGTTGAGTAGACCATTGCCTAAAGAAATGTTGAAAGGGAAACGTGAATAAATAGCTGGGGCACTGGGTAGACCCTCACTTCAGGCTTTAAGAGATTGGTTTGACATTATTCAAGAAATAACTGTTGAGCTGAACACTAAAGCTATTTGTATTTATGTTTCAAAGACCGAATCTGCCATACCTAAAGCTCAATGAAAGGTCTGAAGGCCTCCGTACTGTTGTCAAAGCACTGTATGAGGCAGTGGATTGGGTGAGAGAAAATGCTTTGAGGGTACTTCTGTCACAGTAGCCACTTGGGAGGCTGAAGTCGGAGGACTGGAAGGTCAAGGCCAGCCTAGGCAACTTAGCGGGGTCCTGTCTCAAAAGTGAAAAGGGACAGAGATGTAGCTCAGTGGTAGAGTGCTTGCCTAGCATATGTGGGGCCCTCAGTTCAATCCCCAGTACTGCCAACTAATACATAAATGAAAAAAGAAAATGCTGTGGTTTTGGTGCTTTTCCTGAGCAGTCATATTTGGAATTGCGGCTCTTGTCATGTGGTCACCTGTGGCTGGTGTCCTTGATTCTCTTCCTCTCTTGAGTAGTTCTGGCCTCTGTTAAAAACTCCAGAATCCAGGAGAAAAAGAGGCATCTGGATAACATGGCAGAATTATTTGTATTGTGCTTTATAATTTGAAAATAATGGTTTCATAATAATATATTTTTACTTTGGCCAGTTTGTCTTCTCAATTTGTGTAAAAGTTGTCTGTTTAGACCAGCATGATGTGTGACCAAGTTCATTTATAGCTGTACTTAAACATATAGAGGCGCTAATATGAATATTTCTTCTCTTTTTAAAAATTTTGTCCCATAGATGAAGAAATGTTTAAAGCCCTTAAGGAAGAAGGAAATCAATATGTAAAGGACAAAAACTATCAAGATGCTGTTAGTAAATACACTGAGTGCTTAAAGATTAGCAATAAGGAGTGTGGCATATACACAAATCGGCAAGTTCTTTGTCATTTTATATATTTCTTCATGCTTATTAAAATAATAATTGTAAAATAAGTTATTTCCTTAATTAATGAAATTAATTGACGAAAGTGAATTATTTGCCAAAATGTCTTGTCACGGCTGTAGGCATGTATGTGGCAAGTTGCCCTCAGTGAGTGTTTCTGAGCGAGGTGGCCAGGGAGGTGTGGAGACATGGGGCGTGGCGGGCAGGGCGAGGGTCTGATGTCTGTGTCACCAGGTCCCTGTGGGCTAGAACGCTGTCCGGGGAGTAGTGCCCCTTTCTTCTGGAAGGCTGAGGGAAGGGCCCAGCATCTTCCATGGTAAGGGGCAGGAACAGGTGGATGGTTCTAGAACGCTGCTTCCGAGCCATCTTTACCATATGTGGTCAAGATGCCACTCTGGCTGGCTGTTGTGGTGCACGCCTGTAACCCCAGCCCTGGGAAGGCTGAAGCAGGAGGATTGCTGCAAGTTTGTGGCCAATCTGTACTACATAGTGTGTTCAAGGCCAGCATGACCTATGTAGAAAAACCTGTCTCACATTTTTTTTTTTTTTTAAGGCAATGTAGAGTGTGGGGTGACAAGAGGGATAAAGGATAGTTTCCAAGCATTTTCTTAGCTATTTCAGATGGATCCTTAACTTGGCCTCTCACTATGTTTTTGTACATTTTCATACACTTTCCTCTGTTGGCAACTTTTTTGCCAAAAATGTCCCTAAACTGAACAGGTGCTTTCCGGCCCCTGCAGAATGGGCAGCACTGGCTGCTTGGTTTACGGAGAGGCCCTTCCTCCCCTTGCTGCAGCAGCAGGGGCTGCATTTTGTTTGCATTTCTGTCCCCAGTGCTGGCACCTGACGCACGGCAAGACAGAGACATGCTAGGAGTCACACGTCCAGTTTCCGCTGAACAACTGTAGAAGCAGGCTCAACTGTAGAAGCCGCCTCAGTGTGCAGGTGTGCTCTCTCTACCTCTCCTAACACTGTGCTCCCTTGTGCTACGCCAGAGCTCTGTGTTACCTGAAGCTGCGCCAGTTCGAAGAGGCCAAGCAGGACTGTGACCGGGCGCTCGGGCTGGACGGCGGGAACACGAAAGCTCACTTCCGGCGCGCGCTGGCGCACAAAGGGCTTCAGGTGAGCGCCTTGGGGGCTCCGGCGCTGAGCATGGCACGGCACGTGGTCTCCCTGAACCTGAGTCTTTGGGTCGTGGAATGGGAGTGAGATGATCCGGGATTTGATCCTAGTAACTCTACCAACCAGGGCTAAAACCTGGGCATGGGACTCACCTTTCACCCCTCAGGATAATGGTGGGGATGGTGTCTGACCTTCCTTCCAGTTTAAAACCTGGGATTCTCTGCTTTCCCAAGGAGGATTGTTACTTATGATAGGTTCAATTTTAAGGGAAGAGTTTGTTAGTGAATGACTGAAAGCCACCTGCAAGGCCAGCTGGGTCCTCTGGCAAAGACTGGGGTTGGCAGCAGGGTTGGGGAGACGTCCAGGTGGCAGGGGGGCCACTTGGTGGATGTTGGTGGAGATGTCAGATTTGGACGCTTGTGACCACCGGGCCCTTGAACTGGCTGTCGGACAGTGTGAGGTGACAGAATGGCATTCTTCTCTCTGAAAGCCACACTGTTAGTTTGGAAAAAAGGGTGATGTGCAATTGTACTTTTCCTTCCATAGATTCTTCTGCCTGAATACCTTGACACATGAGTATTTATATATGTAGAAAATGACGCCACCAGGAAAAACAGAAAATAGTAGAGAATGCATTTCCTGAAATTTTAAATTGAATTTCATTAAGATGTAATACACAAAAAGATGTGATTCACATATATTGACTTTTGATAACGTTTTTCTCTTTGTGGCCTCCATATTAATCAAGATAAGGAACACTTAGCTCTCTTTAGAAAGTACCCCATGTCCCTTTGTGGTTTGCTTCTTCACCCTTTCTGTCTATCTGTCTGTCTATCTGTCTATCAAAACTGGGGGCTGAACCCAGGGAGCACTGACTTACATTCCTACTCCTTTTGAAATTTTCTTGAGACAGGCTCTTGCTAAGTTGCTCACACTGGCCTTGAACTTGTGCTTCTCCTGCCTCATCCTCCTGAGTAGCTGAGACTATGGGTGTGTGCTGTCACACTGGCTCCATTAATCTAACTTGTGTCACCGTGGTTTTGCTTCTTTTTGACGTTACCATGAATGTACAGTTCAGTGTTTTTCAATGAGCATTCCCCAGAGAGTCACCCGTCTTTGTGTGTCTGGAATTGTTGTTTTTCAACACTGAGCTGTATGAATGAAGTTTTATGTGCTCACTAGTTGATACCTTGTCCCCAGCTCGGGGCTGTTGTGAATAGAGCTACTGTGACATTCTTAGGCATTGTATTATGGACTTCGGGGAAGGGAGATGGTTCTTTTCATTCCTTGCCCATCACTGAATGAAAAATGTCTAGTTTCGTTGGAAGAGAGCTGCCATATCATTGCACCATAGACCACATGAGGACCATCTGAAGAGCTAATGGATTTGGGTAAATAATAGGTTTGCATGACTCATGGATTTATGTACAGTGTCCAAACTCTGGTACTGCCTACCTGTCTCTTTGAAGCTGTTTAGCTACCTAAAGGTTAGAAACTTTACTTAGCACTGGAAGGACTGGAATTTTATACTTAGAATAAATTCTAGAGATTCTATTAGGATGCAGAAAGAGAATCGCCAATTTGAGTAATCCTATCCTACTAGATTATGAGACTAGGTAGCTTGTTTTTCAGGTTTGACTTTAAATGGCTTATCTGTCCAGTACATTTAGTATGTGCCAAGTGAGTTTAGTTTCAGGATCTTCGGAGGCCCTGACTGCTTGTAAGCAGCGTCAGAACTCATGCCCAGATCCCACTATGCAGTGACTGAAAGGAGGAAGTGGCACAGGGGCTGTGGGTACAGGTGCCCGGCCTGTGGCTCCCAGCTGAACCTTCTGCTTCCTCAGCTCTTTGGTTTGTTTCGAGCTGGGTTTAGTAGTGCATGTGCACGTGCAGTTTTGAACAGTATGTGCAGTATTCCTCAGAGGTCTCTGAATATCTTGCTTTTATTTACAGTTTACCTCTCCTACTGAGTGCTGGTCATGGGCAGTGTTGTTAGTGCAGTGATGAATGAGACAGAGTACTGTATCTGTTTAAGGAGCCTGCAGCCGATACAAGATGCTACAAGGTGAAAAATACCAAAAGAATAAAACCTGGTGAAATAGTACTTTGATAGAGGAAGCGTGTCTGTTCATAGTAAATATTATGGCCAACAAATATAGCATTGTTTCCTGAAGGCCCACTGAGGTTACTAGCTTCACTTAGTGTCTTGCTTTCTGCACAAGCCACACTTTGTATAAGCTGTGCTCCTGCCCGTACCCTGCAGGGCTGCTGCCTCTCCTCCTCTGACCGCTCTGACAACTGCAGTCAAAGCTGACTGCTCGCTTGCTGTCATCTCAAACCTTTGCTTTTCACTGCATCACACCAGTCCGGTTACTTACTCACGGCCTTGCCTTTTTTATTGTTTCCCCTCGTAGGACCAATCTGTCCTTTGCGTCACAGTGTTCACAGCTGCACGCACAGGGACTGCTTAGTGACCACTGACGCGGAGGGAGCGTCCCCTTGCCTGGCGCTGTCCCCAGCCTTCCTGCTGTCCTGCCCCTCTGGTTAGCGCTAATCAAAGCGCATTTCCTGTTTCTGATCACACTGGCTGCTCTCCAGGCAAACTTTCTCGAATGGGTGAAAACAACCCTGCCCTGTCCTGCAGGTTGGACTTCATCTCCAAGGTTGCTGCTCACAGATCTCCATTTTCAAATCTCACCCTTGACCTCCACCCTTGACTCCTTGACCACCTTTCATCTCCATTTTCATCCCCTTCATGGAAACTGCTGCTGTGATCATCTCAAAGCTCATTGCTCTATGCCTCAGTTTCTTCATTTTGAAAATCAAAATAATGGAAGTGAGTATTTTGTAGGTTACTGTGAGAGTGAAGTGGTACTTGTGAAATGCCTCGAGTAGTAAGGGTTTGCTCCCTTGGCTTGCCTCCCTGCCTAGGACACTTTAGGTGTCCCATTAGGCAATGTCATTTTTATTTTTTTTCCAGTAAGTTCCAGTTGTGCTGTTGTAACACAGAGGCATCTGGAGATTTGGTAACAGTGCACAATGTACTATGGTTTGTAAACAATTTACCTTTTAAGAAATAAATTAGAAACTGAGCGTGGTGGTGCATGCCTATAATCTTAGCACTCAGGAAGCTGAGGTGGGAGGATCATTGTCAGTTCAAGGCCAGCCTGAACTACATAGTGAGATACTGTCTCAAAAAAAAAAAAAAAAAAAAAAAGGTTAGAACAAGCTGGGCATGGTGGCACACACCTGTAATCCTAGCACTTGGGAGGCTGAGGCAGGAGGATCACTGAGAGTTGGAGGCCCACCTGGGCTACACAGTGAGTTCAAGGCCAGTTTGAACAATACAGGGAGAGCAAGTTTCAAAAACAAAAACAAAAAAACACAAAATGAGACAAAAAACAACCTCCTGTCCCCATCAGGGCAGATTTAAAATTTTCCCTGTAAACAGGTCACTCTGGTGTGGTGTGTTGGTGGGGGAACAGGGGACACAGAGGCACCAGGCCATCCCATCTCTTAGGAATGTCATAGAACCAGTAGCCCCGCTTATCTGTGGTTCAGCCTCCAGTGCATCCTGTTACTGATGTGTCAGCACTGCTTAAAAAGGTTACAGCTGGGCGTGGCGGCCAAGGCAGGAGGACTGTGAATTCCAAGCCAGCCCCAGTCTCAAAAGGGTGGGGAGCCCAGGGTAGGGAAGTGGCTAACATTTCCTGGGTTCAAGCCCCTGTGCTGGGACCCCTCCCCCCAGTAAAACCAGGTTATGTGTTATTGCAGTTCTTTACCTCCTCTTAATTTAGCTTAACCAAAAAATCTAGCTTGTAGTTTGACAGCGTGGCCCATCCCTGTAGGCAGGGTGTGTGGCGCTGTTTCTTGCCAGAGCTGGTGGCCGTCTTAATAACTGGAGAGGCTCCCTTTGCCCTCAGCCTCTTCAGTGCGTTACCTGGCTCTTGGTTTGCTGGGGACCACAAATTCACAATGGCTAACTTTGCATATTTCCCCAAGGGATAAATGGAGGTTTGGGATTATCCCTTGTCATCCTACTTGAGATTTCCCATGATCTCTTTAGGGGTGAGTGTCCTCACCCACCGAGACTGAAACTAAGACCACTGAGATTAACAGTCACTCCAGGGCAAGAACCTTCTTAGCATAAGATCACCTCTACCCGCTTGAGTCATCGGGTAACCCCTCCTCAAATTCCCTGCTCCATCAATAACGTCTAGGTTCTGGCTGCTCATGGCCTTTTGTTCCTTGCCAACAGCTGGTCATCCTGAATCTCAGCTGTGCTGCTACTTTATCTCTTGCTCTTTGCTCTCTGTCTGTGTCTCTCGCTGTGTGCCGTAACACCTGGCAGGAGATCGGAGGCTCACTGCAGGGATCCTGGAAGTTGGATGACATTAAAGATCGATAACAGCCTGTTTTGGACAGTGAGCAGCTCTGAAGGGTTTTATGGAACAAGAATATTATAATAATGACGGTTTGTGTAACCCTTACAGGTTTAGCACGCATGTACCAGTGAGACATGAATTACGCCCCATCATGGATGTGTTCCCCGACTCGATTTCTGCAATCATTCATTCTTGGGTACAGCTTTGTGAAAATTAGAATTTTTTATTTTTATTTTAAAAATGAGAAAACTGGGCTGGGGGCATAGCTCAGTGGCATAAGCGCCTTCCTGACAAGTGCAAGGTCCTGAGTTCGATCCCCAGTACCCCCCCTTCAAATGAATAAAAATAAAAATAAAAATGAGAAAACCGAAGCGCGCAAGGTTAGGTAGGATCGTGTGTACTTTCCACTGCCAGTAGGGCATAACGAGGCTGCTCACTGTTTCATTTATTCATTCAGCACAGGAATGCTACTGCGTGGTAAGGACAGGGAAGGCTGTGGTGATACAGAGTAGAACTTGTTTTCTTAGTCCACTTTCTGTGTTCCTTCTTTTAAGCAGACGTTGGCTGTGTTATGGGTTCTACTGTCTTCGTGGCAGGCTCACCCGTAGGCCCCCGTGAGAGTGGTGCTAATGGGGACCTCCTGCACACACAACCACCCTGGCTAATCAAGGAAGGTTCCATCTTTTATGAAAATTATTTTCTCTGTCTTCCTCCTTTCAGAATTATCAGGAAAGCTTAACTGACCTCAATAAAGTTCTCCTGCTAAACCCAAATATTGTAGAGGCAAAGATGGAACTGGAAGAGGTAACCAGATTCCTTAAAGATAACACAGCATCATCCAACAAAGAGAGACGGAAAATTGAAATTCAAGAGGTATTTGTATTTTATTATCTTTAAGGTTCCCTGGAGAGCTTACAGGAATTTTAAGGTGATAGTCCTGTGAGTTCTACAAAAAAATCTGTTATTGGCCAGGGATAATTGAGCTCAGTGGCATAAGTGCCTCCGTGGCAAGCGTGAGGTCCTGAGTTTGATCCCTGGTACCAAAAAATCCCAAACAACGACAACAACAAAAAACCTGTTACTATTATGATCATCACTGAGAAATGTAGCCAGTTATAAAGACAAGACTTGTCTTCTGCGGTGATTACCACCGTTGTACTTCCCAGCACAGGCCTGCAGTTGGTCCTGGGCTCTGCGTTACTGAAGTTCTCCCTCTGCTGCCCGCTCGGCCCGGTCTCTCATTTGTCCTGCTCCCCTCTGTGGTGCACCCGGAGCCCTTGGTCATCAAATTTTGCTTCAGGGTAGCACTGGAGAATTCTGATGTGACTCAGGTTCAGGGGCCCTGTAACCCACACCCCATGAATTTTCAGACTGAATTTTTTTTAGCACCATGAACTAAGATCGGGCCCTCAGAGCATGTGGACTTGCCCTGCTGTCTTAGTTACTTTCTCCTCATTGAGACACAGCTCTAAGGAGAGAAGGTTTATTTGGCTCACAGTTTGTAGAGGTTCAGTCCATATTCACCGGCTCCCAGGCAGGGTGGCATGGCAGAGAAGAGCTCATGGCGTGGCACTCAGGGAACAGGGAGGGGGTGAAGGGAAGAGATGAACCCTTCTGGACACACTCTCAGGGGCCCAGCTCCTCCGACCAGGCTTCTCCTGCCAACATCACATTTAGTTGTAAACTCATCCATCATCCAGTGACTGCCTGAAGCCCCACCTGTGAGCACGAGGCTTTGGGGGTACACCTAGATATAAACCATAGCACCTGCCTTTGTGATTTCTGATAACCCGGATGTTTTCCTTTGCCATTAATGGAGAACATCAGGCCATGGATTCCCAGACATTCATGACGGTCATGAGTATCACTCCGCTGATGAACTTTTACTAAGAGGCTAATAGGCAAGAGAAGCTGTAAGTTTTTTCCCTTTAATGAAGGAAGAAAAGCTGTCTTAAGAGAACTGAAAAATATCAGCTCACGTCTCTGTTGAGTGTAAGGGACAGTAAATGTAAAATTTATCATGAAAGAGAGAAAATTATTATAGGTCCTCCTTTGTGAAATTTGTGGAAAGTTGTAAAATAAAATTTTGCTAAATTTTCAATGTAAAATGGCTTTGTAAATACTTTACAGCATACTTTCTGAAACTGCAGATTTTATAATTTGTTACAAATTAGATTTTTCAATCAGAACTTGATTAACGTACGGTCTACTTGTGCTTTTCAGTTTCCATTTCGACACCTGTAACTTAGGATATGTGTGGTGACCACATGCTGTGTCACAGTGTCATTTTTTCCCTGTGAAGGTGAATGAAGGCAATGAAGAGGAGCCCAAAGAAAACCCAGAGGTTTCCACTGCCTGCCCGGCTTCTGAGAAGGGTGATGAAAACACTTGGCCCCCAGAACGCACTGAGCCACTTCGTGTCCGCAAGCCTAGTAACGCCTATGAGTTTGGTCAGGTCCTAAACGCCGTCAGTACCAGGAAAGATGAGGAGGCCTGTGCACACCTTTTAGCCATCACAGCACCAAAAGATTTGCCAGTGCTGTTGAGTAACAAACTTGAAGGGGATATATTCCTTCTCCTAGTTCAGTCTCTGAAAAATCGTCTTATTGATAAAGATCCTGCCTTGGTATATCAGCATCTTTTGTATCTAAGCAAAGCAGATAGGTTTAAGGTAAGTGGCAAAGTATTTTATGTAAGAGATAGGTACGTTTTTCAGGGTTGCTAAAACTTTCAAAGTGTTACTTATGGCTAATGTAGCTCTTTCCTCCTTTCAGATGATGTTGACACTTGTCAGCAACCACCAAAAGGAGCAAATTGAACAGCTACTGGATGATCTTTCAGACACAGCAAACGATCATTTTACTTTAGAAGATGTACAAGCCCTAAAGAAACAGTATGAGCTTTAACTCGGGATTACTGATGACTCCTTCCATGCATGTGTGTGTTCCAGCAGTGCTCACAAAATGGTACTGTAACAGAGTTGCATGGATTAAACCTGGATTATCAAAATCCCTTGACCTGACTGTAAGACGTTCTGCTTATTTTTATACATAGAACGTGTATATTCTATAATCTGCTTTTTATTGGTTGTAAATATTTTCTTATATACCAGAACCTTATCTTTATATTTAATAAGTGTATTTGGGATGTGTTAAAAATACATTTTAATTTATAGCACACATTTTCTTTTGATAACTTACTGTTAAATATTTCAGTTAAACAGCATTGGTTTAGACTTTGGAGTTCTCTTAAGCTTTGATGGAAATAAATTTCTTTAAAGTTCTCTTTTAAAAGTGAAAGTCATTAACAGTGACTATGATGTCACTTTATATCCTGCTAAGTATCCCATTTTATAATTCCAGTAGATTTTAATCAGTTAAAAGGTGATGCAACTCTGGTCTGTAATATGATTAAAATAAAATAATATAAATAAGAACTTATTTTTTCTAACAATGGATACATTGCCTAGTGATTAAGAATAAAAATTGCCAAAAGTTTCTACCACTTTTTACATTAAAAAAATGACTTTCTCTTATATATTGCTTATATAAGCAAAATAACCACTACATAAAAGCAACTAAACCTGCATTTATGTCTGAATTGTCACCTTCATGTTTTTCCCATTTAAATGTCCCCCCGCCTTTTTTTCTGCTTTCATGACTATATTTATTTCTCTCTGTAGAAAGGAAAATGAAGAACTTACATTGCAAACTCTTTTGTTAACTGGGTAAAAAAGGTATTTCTTGCAATAAAACATTAAGATCCTAAGTCAGTATACAGCCACTTATTCCTGTAGGTTACACTCAGTTCTTTTCAGTATTTTCCTGTTCATTTAAGTTATGATGAAAGATTAATATAATTTTGTTTCCATAATCACTATCTTTCATAATCGCAGAATATTTTCAAAATTATACTGTAAATGGTAATTTATACTGTAAGTGGTAACTTTTCAAACTATACCATTTTTTTCTTTCAAACTGTTCTTTGTTCATGAGTGAAAATCTACCATAGTGAGTGCCTTAGTCTGCAAGATACAGGCTCGTCCTCTTCCGTAGTGTTACATTTTGTGAAAGTACGTGATGGGACTGTGTAACACATACCCGATGGCGGTCTGATCGGTTATGTGGCTTAGTGTGTGTAAGCACACTGTGCTGTTCACACAGCAGTCAGCACTGATGCGTTTCTAATTGCCTAGGGATCCACCCCCATCACTACGAAATGGTTTTCTTTTCCTAAATGTAATGATTGCCTGCTGCCATGTTATTAGAAAAGGATTAAAACAAAACAACAAAAAAAAAACCTCTTCACATACTACGGACACCTCTGTACTTATCTTGGGCAAGGGACGCACATTAAGGACCCTCCAGTGGAAATACTGTAAGCTAGCTAAGTGGCTGGCCCTTGAGCTTTGGTGCCATCTCCTGGAAACTGGTCAGGTTACAACAGCTCAGACATTAGCCACAGACATTAGTCTGAAGGCTGACCTTCAGACTGTTTACAATGGCACGATCTTTCTTTCCCAACTTGTCACTGTTTTGAGGGTGAGCCAACACATTAACCACTGCCTATTCAGAGCCTGAGCACGGGCTAGAGGGTGCTTAGCAAATGTTTGCTGAATGAATGCTGTGAGGATAGTGCCTTAAAAAGTGCTCGTTTCCAGAGTTCAAATTAGAGAAGTTGGTTGGACACTTGTGACGACATTCCACTTCTCAAACAGTCATTCTTGGAACGTTTGCATAGTCACTTGGGAATTTTAAAGGGTCCAGGAACCTGAACAGAGCCCTTGTGATTCTTTGGCAAGTTGGAACTTAGGCCTACTGGCCAACAAGCTGGAGTGTACAGTGAGTAATGTCTGCAGTGCAAAAATCACCATAAGTGGGCTGAGTTTTCACCCTCTGAATGAAGCACTGGGAGTGATAACTCTTGCCTTCAATGAGTATATGATTAATTTGGAAAAAAACTCAGCAATAACACCAAGTACAAGAGTCTCTAGTAGGAGAAAAAGTATCAGTGAAATGTCCCAGGGTCACAGGAGTTAAATAGTTAGTAAAAATACTTTTTAAAATGCATGCCAGCTTTTGACATAGCCTCAGGCTAATGAGAAGGAAGAATTCAGGAAGACTGAATGGCCTTCCTGTAGAATTTCTGGTATCCTGAGCCCTAGCAAATTTCACCCATTGCCAGTGCAGGTACACAACACAGAAGCCAGACTGGAGGTTTCCAAAGCAACTTGGATTGATTTTCTACCTTTGTTTAGAGTTGTGCTATACAGTAGTTCAGGCTGGCCTTGAACTATGTAACCCAGGCTGGTTGGAACTTGCGCTGATCCTCCTGCTTCAGCCTCCCTAGAGCTGGGGTTACAGGCATGCACCACCATCCTCAGCCCTCTTAAGAGTTTTCAAAGTCCCCTAAGTTATATCCAAAAATAGCTGAAAATTTAATCTTACTTCCTACCATTTTAATTCTTTTATGTCTATATCTTACCTGTAAAACAGGAACTATTTGCTGTGATTAAGCAGTAGGTTGGAGAGACTATTTCAGTAAACACAATCTTAATCTTAATTCATATATACATGCCAAAACAAAGGTAAATATTTTGTTAGAGTGGTTATAGTTAAAAACAAAAGACAATCGAAGAGTATTGGTGAGAATATGGAGAAATTAGAAACCATGCATACTACTGATAGGAATGTAAAATGGTGCAGCTGCTTTGGAAAACAATTCCTCAAAAAGGTAAACACAGTTGTCATTTGTTCCATTTGCTGGATCTAACAATTCCACAGCTCTTAGTGTCGCACCCAAGACAACAAAACCTATGTTCATACACAACACTTATACACATTCATAGCAGAATTATTTATATCAGCCCCAAAGAAACAAATGTCCATCAACTGAGGAATGCATAAACAAAAATATGTTGTGGCCACATAATAAGAGTATTATTCAGCCATAATAGACTGAAGTGATGGTGCTCTGTGGATGAACCTGGGAAGTGTTAAGATGACAAGGTCACATTTTATGATTCCATTTATGTGAAATGTCCAGAATGGACAAATTCAGAGACAGAAAGTAAACAGGAGGAAAGATAGCCTCTTTAATAAATGGTGTTGGGTAACTGGCTACCCACATGTAGAATTCTGAATCTGGACCCGTAACTGTCACCATGCACTAACCTAAAATCAAAGCAGATCAGAGAACTAAATGTTAAAATAGAAACCCTTAGTCTGCTAGAAGATAGATAAAACAGGTAAAACTCTTGTGAAGTCACAAGTTAGGCAAGGACTTTCTGAACAGAACCCGACTTACACAGAAAATAGTACTGAAAATCAACAAGGAAACAGGCAAGAGTGAAAAGGCAACCTACAGAATGGGGGAAAAGAAATTTTTTTTTTGCCAGCTATGAGATCTCAAAAAATTAGACCACCCAAAATAGAAGACTCAGTCAACAAATGGACAAGTGAAGTGAATAAACACTTCACAGAGGAAAAAATACAAATGGCTAATACATGAAGACACTCTCTGTATCAGTGGCTTTAAATTAAAACAACACTGAGATTCCAACATATTCCAGAAAGAAGTTACAATCAAGAAGTTAAATAATAATAAATGCTGGTGAGGCTGTGGCGGGAACAGGAACTCTTCTACATTGTTGGTGGGAATGTAAACTAGTACAACCACTGTGGAGATGCCTCAAAAAACCTAAAACTAGGAATTTCATTTGACTCAGCTATTCCCCTTGCAGGTATCTTCCTGAAAGTTACAGGATATTAGAATGATACATGTGTCCCCATGTTTACAGCAGCACAATTCATTAACAGCTACAGCAGCCTGCATGCCCATCAACAGATAAAGGGTAGTGTCCTACTTGCCATAAAGATAAACTTGGTTGTTTGCAGGAAGACAGATGAACCTTGAGACCATGTTAAAAGGAATAAATCAGACACACAAACTTAAATGTCATATGGTCTTCTTGTATAAGGAACCCAAATTATAAATAAAGAGCAAAAAAAAGATGATAGGATGTAGGGAGACAGATCTTTCTCAAATAGGAAGGGCATCAAGAGATGAAGGGAAAGGGAATGAAAAAAGAAATTAAAATTTGTTACTAGAATTAGTGTGACTTACAAAATTGCAGCATCCAAAATCAGTATGCAAAGTTACATGTCACATACTTGTAACAGATACTCAAGACTTGAGATTTTTAAAAAATCTGTATACTGAAAACTATAAAGCATTATTGAAATTAAAGAACTAAATAAAAGGATAAATATCCTGAATTCATTGAAAATTCAGTATCGTTAAGATGTCAATTTTCCCAAATGTATATATAGGTACCATAAAATCTCAAAACTGTAACAGGCTTTTTATTAGAAATCTAGAAATGGATTCCAGTTATAAGGGCATTATTCAAATCAGTGGGAAATGAAAAATTATTTAATGGTGTCATCAAAAAACATCTTTTCATCTGGGAGAACACAAAATTGTATCTCTGTACTAACATTAAATGCAAAGATAAATTTAAGACAGATTAAATATAAAAACTTAAATCAAAATCTCCTAAGAAATTGGCACTAGGACCAGAGGAGACTTTTAACTTAACTAGGTCTGAATGTTACAACTGGACACATTAACAATACAGCCTCATACTACAAAAAGTAAAACGTGTGGGTGAAGAGTATAGGGAAATTCTGATCTATCTTTGCAAGCTTTCTGTAAATCCAAAAATATTTCAGAAAAAGTTAAATTTAAGACCAAAATAAAATGACAAACAAACAAAAAAACCCAACACAACAACCCAGCTGCTAGTAAAGCCAAATGACAGATATGGAGAAAGATATAGCAAAAGTCAAACTGTTTACAGTTCTAATTTATAAAGATCTCTTTCAAAATGACAAGCATAAAACCACCCAAAAGAAAATAGCAAAGGATATGATAACCAATTTAGGGAGCAACAAATTCAAACACTTCCTCCCCACAAAAAAAGATAAAACATGCAAAGTTATACAAATCTATTGGTCAGAAAAATGTAAAATCAGGTGATGGATACTACTTTATACTCAATAGTCTTAGAAAAATTATAAAGCTCTAATAAACCCTATTGTTGATGAACAGGAATAAGCAGACTCATGCATTATTAGATTATAAATTGTGACAGCCTTTTTGGGAAGAGCTCTGGCAACCTTATTAAAATTGCAAATACAAGTACTCTGGCTTTTGATTTCCATTAATCGATCTCCTATAATTAAAAGTGCCAGAAAATACAGACTTGATGTATTAGGTTGTTTCTTACAAGTGTTCTGTCATAAGGAAAAAGCTAAACAAAAAGCAAACACAGAGCAAACAGTCATCAATATGTGAATGGAAGCACTGTGTATAACTATACGAACATGGGAAAAACTATGGCATTCTGCAAACTTGGTCATTTGCACTGGCTATTGAGGAATTTACTGTAGGAAAAGGGACAGAGGAGAAAGGGGTAAAGAGAGAAAAAAGGGAAAATAAAAAAGGAGATGGGGAAATAAATTCTTTTGTGGAACACATATTCTTTAAGCTTTCAGAAGTAATCACCTCTAAAATATCAATTCATGTCACCCTAAAAGCACCCATGATTTTTTTTTTACCTACCTGAGAGTATTACATTTTCTTTAAGCAAGCAAAAAGATACAGTGCCCCCTAAAGCAAAGTCAAAATGCCTTGTGTCTTAGTTACTTTTCTCAGGTTGCTGGGACAAAATACCTGACACCCAAAATTAAGGAAGGAAAGGTTTATTTAACTCACAGTTCCTGGAGGGGTTCAGTCCATAACCAGCTGGCTCCAAGGCAGAGTGGCATGGCACAGGGGCAACACTTCAAGGTGGCAGAAGACAGCAAAAGCAGCAAAAGGGGGAAGAGCAAGCCTCTTCTACTCCCTTATATTTTAAGCAGGCTACCATCTCCTAGGGCGGGTGTAGCACTCACACCATCTCCCTGTCTTCCTCTTGCACAGGATGAGGATGTTCACAAAGTGAGAATCTTGGCCCCCTGCTAAGTTGCTTTATTAACTGTTTAAACTTCTCAAGTTGACACAATGTATCAACCATTACACCTTGGCTATACTAATCCTGAAAAACTATGCTCCAATGGCTATGACTGACTTTATTTATTTGGGTACCAGGGATCGAACTCCTGACCTCACGCATGCCAGGCAGGCACTGTGCCACTGAGCTATAACCCTGGCCCTATCACCTATTTTAGAACATTCAAAATCATACCATATTTAATATGAAACTCTGTTAAAAAGTGACTGCCTTTTCAAGTACATTGTTTCAAATAATGTACTTTATATTACGAAGAGACCAGCCTCCAACTCTGAGTAAGTCACAAATATCCTCATCCCCCTTGCTCAGTTATTTTATCCTACCATAGCAAGATTATCCATAATTTCCTCTTCTAAAGGAAAGAAGATTCCTGCCCTCAAGAATCTAGGACTTCTTTAAGATTTCTGTTATGGTTGATACATTGTGTCAACTTGAGCAGTTTAGAAGTTTAAGACACTCAGCAGGGAGCCACGGTTCTTATTCTTAAATATCCTTATCCTGTGCAAGAGGAGGGCAAAGAGATTTTGTGAGAGCCACATCCATCCTGGGGGAGAGATGGGGCCTGTGTACAATATAAAGGAGGAAAAGAGGCTTGTTCTGCCCCATTTTGCTGGCTGCTACTTTGAAGTGTTGTCCTGGTGCCATGCCACCCTCTCTTGCAGCCAGCTGATTATGGACTGAAACCTCCATAAACTGTAAGCTAAATAAACTCTGCATTGGGTGACAAACATGACTGTGGCCATCTGTCCCAAAATTGTAGAACAAATTAAGTTTGTGACCTGAGGGACTATTGTATATGTTTATTATTTTTGTCTTTCTCCCAACTGTAAGCTCTCTAAAGCCAGAATGTTCATTTGGTGCCATGTTGTATTTCCATGATCTTCTTTGTTACTTTGTTGAATGGATGGCTAGACATCACAAAAATTTTGACTAGCACATGAAGCACATATAGTGATTCAATGAGAACTGTTTGCAAACTATTCATCTATCAAACAATGGTTACAAAAATAATATAACTACCCTTAAGTTTAATAATCAAAGCCAACCAATTTGTGAACACTTTTCTGTATGTATGTATTGGTTTTCTAGAGACAGGCTCTCACGATGTAGTTTCGGCTGGCTTTGAACTCAATTTGTAGCCCAGGCTGACCTCGAACTCATAGCAACTCTCTTGCTGCAGCCTCCTGAGTACTGGGATTATAGGCGTGTGCTACCATGCCAAGCTAACCCTAACTTTTAATATTTCACACTTAAATGAGGGAAATAAATCAAAGAACAAATCCATTAAGGGAAACCATACGAAAATGTAGTCCAGAGAATATTGATGACTCTCAACGGAAAGAAAAAAAAAAATCTATGAAACAGGAGTTTTTATTCTGCCTATGTCATGTAGGAACTATTAGCTCTGATGGTTTTCAACTCACACTTTTCTGTTTGTTGATCCATATAGACTTATTTTAGCTAGACAATATACTATGCAAAGTTAGTATTTGCAAATTAATCCCATTTCCAGCATAAATGAAAGTGAAATATTTTCTTTCAGGAGGAAAGCAGGAATTACACATGAAGAAAGGATAGTTTCTAACATTTCTGAAAAGTTTAGCAAGTCTTTCCACTTAGGCTGACTCCAGAGGGCAGAATCATCCAGTGGCTTGTCATATTTATGAATATTATCATCACATAGCAAACGAATATTCTTGTTTTTACAAAAACATTTGTGCACACATGAAAGGCAGCAATACATTAGTATTTACATTTATTTCATGTATGTAGTTTAACACTCATTATTAAACAAAACTGGAATGCAAACAAATATACAAATACCATATAATAAGCATTATCAAATAAAAAGAGCTGGCACTAGTGTTATAAGCATATTAATGGACCTGGTGAGGAAAGTGATGGAGGATTTGCAGCCCATGACATATTTCTTTTTTTTAAAAGGAAATGCTCGGTAGCACCATAATGGTAATACTTAAAGGAACGCATAGGATGGATCATTTTAACTGTTATTAATGAGGTTAAACTGCTTTATTTAACAGTGATTCAAACAGGAAGTTAACAGTACAGGCAGTATTTTGGCCAACTTCTGCTTATGTCAGCTGAACATCTTCCACAAACAAAGCAAAAGTATATAAAGCCAACCATTCACGGACCTTTCATACTTGGTACAGTCTCTGCACCATGCTTTGATTTCATGGTTGGAAAAGATACAAATGTGTTAAAAATTGAGGTTATGTAAAGTTTTTCACTAAAGCCTGAGCATGTCTTTGGTAGGCTAATACTTCTTCAGCACTGTTATTAATCACATTCATTTTATCTATGATCTGTATTTTTCTATATAATCCAAGGTGAATAGAGAGGACAATATAGACAGCAATACAGCAAAATCTTCATATGAGTAGGCCCTTGCCCTTAAAACTCAGTCTATCCCAAAGGCACCAAGCATCAATAGGGTACAAATTTTCCCTTAATAAAAGGTGACTTGTTTTGGTAATACTTACAACAGAATGGGATTTTATTTTGCAGTTTTATATATCTTATCTGTTGTTGTCAGTTCACTTAATTACCTACCTTTACATTTTTCTTCTAAAATGGCATCAACAATGTTCAAGATAAATAGAGTACCAAGTATTTCTATTTCCCAGTTGTGCAAAAACTGCCGCAATCTTGCTCAATGTGTCTAAGTATCCAATGGTTACAAAAGGGCTGCATGAAGCATTATGTATCCGCATTGTGTATGAAGGAAAAAAAATGAAATTTTAGTCCAGTTGCAAATAGAAACATTACAGAGAGGATCATATACTGAGAATAACCTGATACGTTCTTTTAAACATATTTCTTAGTGGTTTCAATAAAATGTCACTAACCACTTTTCCCTAGCCTCAAGTTTTCTTCATAAGAATGCTGTAGAACTGCATTAATATTTTATATTGATTATAAATTAAGCCAAATTTCTAAGTACACAGGTATGTACATCAAGCAATGTTTTGTGACAAGTGCACAAAACATGCTTTACTCTTAAAGATTTATTACTCTTATAATAATGCACTTTTAAAGCCTTCATTTCATAGTTTGGTAATTAAGATCCACATGAAACACAATGCTTTGCTGAACACAGAAAACTTATCTGCATTATGATTATGATAATGGCATTTGCTGGTAACTTGAAATCTTACAGTCACAGTTCAACCAGCTCCATACAAGCTTGTTTAGTGGTAATTATTTTTGCAGCATTTATGGGCCTAAATTTCAGTCTGAATTGCAACTTTTAATTCCAATGTTTGATGTGAGTGGTTGTTATTTGTTTCTTTTAGTGCATCACCAAAATACAAATCATTAGGTTTTATTCCACTGTTACCATGGTCTTCAGCAATATGACTTGGCTGTGGTACTTCTGAACATGAAGCAGTTTTAGTAAGCAGAGAAATGCTACACTGATGTGGAGAATTTTCCAGACGGTCGTTTTCTACCTCAGGAAGAATGTTAACAGTAGCAAAGCGGGTATGATAATCACTGGAACCGTGACTGCAAGAAGTTTTCATGCTTTCTAGGTCAGAACAACTAAATTCAGAAAAATGACTAGAGTGGGAATCTGCTACAGATGGCATACTGTCACTGAGGGATGGAGCCTCAAATTCACTTGAGTTCGTGCTTTGTTGTTCTAACAACTGTGCATCCATGTCCTCTCTGGTCTCATTTATCTTCATGTTACCTTTTTTCCTCAATTTACCACTTTTTGATTTTTTTCCTGCTGTTGCTTCTTTGGACCACTTGGCGGCACTGGATTTACCTTCAGGCAAGCCACTGGATGAACACGCATGGCTCCGGGTGGCACTGCCATCGTCCACACTACTGCTTCCACTGTTGTGCCTGAACTTAGATGGCTTTGATTCAATATCAACTTGCACCTCCAAACTGTTGCCTTCTCTGGAAGAGAAGAGTAACAAATATAAACAATGTCTGGTCTTCTTTCATTTTATACAGATGACAGTAAACATGAAGAGGCTTTTGCAATACTGGATCTCTTTCGTACTAGGCAAGTGCTTTACTACTAAGCTATATCCCCAATTTTTTTTCCTTTTTGGAGACAGGGTCTTGGCTCGGCTTGCACAGAATCTGAGATTCTCCTGCCTCAACCTCCCTAATAGCTGGGGTTATGAGTGTCCACCAGCATGCCCAGCTGGGAAAGAGTATTTGCATGAAAAATTCGACAATATATATAAAACCTGTCATGACATATTAACGTAGGACAAATCCTACTAAAATAAAATGTACTGTACTTGAGATGAAGACTTTTTAATGCTTCAGTTCTTCTTAATAGTAGCAGATATATTTATTGCTTATGCTATTGTAGGTATTTTGCTACCCCTCCCTTCTCTTTTAAAAGAATACCTTTACTGAGAAGATTCAAATACCACAACATTTACCTTCCTAAAGAGTACAATTCCATGGTTTCTAGTTTCAAGAGTTGTATAATCATCATTACCTAACTTCAGAACATTTTTATTATCCTCCAAAGAAATCCTGCACCCATTAGCAATCCATTTCCATTTTTTCCTCCTCCCAGCTCAGGCCAACCACGAGTCTACTTTCTATCTCTATGGATTTGCCTATTCTGTACATTTCACTGTTTTCCTAAAGAATTAAACAGTTTATCATCATTATTCACTGGAAATTTCATCCAAAGAGAAGAATAATTCTTTGAAAATGAACTTAAAAATACTTTTTACTTTGTAACACAATTTTCCTTACTTGTCCAATGGGATATAGGAATTCAGAATGGATCCTGCCATTGCTTTAGTGCTGGCATTATCACTAACTGTTCCCAGGCTGACTGTGCCAGACTCTCCGCTTAGACTGTACCGTTCTTTTTGTACATCCGCTTGTACTTCCAACCTTAAAGAGAAAGGTATCAGGTAAAAACCAAAATCATATATAATTCAGCACTACCCTAATATGCAATTTTAAGTAATTTACTTAAGAGCCTTGGTAATAAGAAGCTATTTTAAAAAACTATTTTTTGTTCTGTTTCTTCTGATTATTCAAATCCTACTCCAGCACACTGGATAGTGCCAGTCATCAAATGGAATGGGAAAAATTAGCTGTCTGCCAAGTGAGGCAGTAAAAGAACAACACAATAAAGGACACAATGACTTTAACTTAAATATGTACCATTATTTCTCACTCAGCATGTGGCATTTTATCATGTTTTGGTGCAAAACACAGTCAGAGTACATTACCAACCATTAAACATGACAGGTCAGTGAATCGAAAAAATCCTGTAATAAAGATGGTTCTATAACTTCTTAGCAGTGTAGTTCATAACAGCCAGATCTTGGAAGCAGCCTAAATGCCCATCGACTGAGATATGGACAAAAAAGATGAGGTATTTCTATATAATGGGATACTACTCAGTTATAAAGAACGATAAACTGGACACTTTCATACTTAAATGGATGCACCTTGAGAACATATTTATCAGTGAAATAAATAAGTCACATGTGTAAGCATCGTATTGCTGCACTTGTGTGACAAACTGAAAGAAAAACTATGTATATGTTTATGTATATGTATATAATAAAGTTAAGATAGTTAAAAAAAGAATTCACTGAGATTTTGATAGATACTGAGGTGAATCTATAGATAAGTTTAGGGAGAATAAACGTTTTGATATTTGTCCAATTCACTTACAGTCTCTCTCCACTTATTTAGGTTGTATCTGAGTACTTTTGATCAGTTTTTATAGTTTTTAGGATACAGATAATGAATGTATTTTGATAGATATAGATAGTAATGTTACTTTTTAAGCTTTTTTGTGATGTTGTAACTTGTGCCTTTACAATTTTACTTTTGAACTGTTTACTGCTTGTATATAGGCCAACACTAGGTTTCTGCACACCTTGTACCATGACCTTGCTAAACCTGCTTGTCTGTTCTATTGATTTTTTTGTAGATTCTTTGTAAATAAAACAAAAATATATATATAAATAACTTCTGACTTTTTATTTATATATTTCTGCAATGCTTGGGATCAAACCCAGGCAGCTGTATATTGCTAGGCAAGTGCCGCACAACTGATTTAAATCCCCAGGCCACATCTGATTTATTTTTAATACGTACCACTAAAATTAGGAGTTTCTGTTCAAATGAAAACTAACAATGAATTTATCTTTGAATTCCTATGTTATCCTCTCCATTAAAAAACAAGGCTAACAAACAAGTGAGGAATGTGAATCAAGGAGGCAACACCTTCCCTTGTTTCCTCCTTGTTGATACCCCCAGAAGGAAGGTCTAGGTTAAGCATTACCTAATACTGAAGCAGGCCAGCACTGACTGATCTATCATAAAAAATCTGACACATGCAAGGAACAATTGGAAGAATGCTATTTGACTTAAGTTTTTATTACATAATGAGTACACTGTGACAGAAAATTCAAACAGTAAAAATCTATCATACAGAAATAAATTTCATTTTTAACATTGCTATTAGAATCATCATTGTGGTCTGCGTTCAAAATTCTCATCTAATTAACGTTTTACACTTAACGAAAGGTGCAAATCAAGCAAGTCCAAGTATTCTTACCTGTTGAAACAGTTTACCATGGCACTTCCTGATAGACTCCCTGTTATGCTCGCTCCAGCAAGGGCCATGGTGCTAGCTGTTTCACTCAGGTTGTCTCGAATAGCTCCTATTCGATCCATGTGGCTTCCACTTGCACTCAAACTGCCAGTCAGGCCACCAACACTTCCCTCTCCTATGCTAGGGTTGTGCCTTGCTTCTGCTACTGAAGTTGTGTCTAAATGTAAACAAAGAAATCAAACACAAAAGATTATTATAAATTTCACCTTCTTGAATTCTTTCATACTTTCAGACAGGTTATTTTTAAATTATAAAAACCACACAAGGATGGAAAAAAATATGTAGACATTCAAGAACATATAACTATGGGATAAGAGTAAAGAGAAATACCTCAGAAAGTACAGCTGGAAGAGGGAATGGTAGTCACTATTTCTTTTAATCCAGAATATTTAGGAATTCTGTAATAAACTCTTTATTGAAAAAAGCAGTTGATTTTGTAGAAAAATGACATGACAGTTTTCAATAATGGTGTCATCTGAAGATAATCTTATTCTCTAGACGAATGGGTCAAATACTGGTTTCTAGATAAGAGCTCATAGTTCCAATTGTCTACTAGTTACTATGAGATCTGATAACGCTATCTAACAGTACTTTTCACATGTTTTGTATGGAAGGAGTCATTCATATCAGTATATTTGAGTTCCTATTAGATATCCAACCATATGGTGATAGAGGTTATTTTTTAAAAAAAGCAAAAATGAAGAGTGATAACAAGTACATGGATATACATGCTAGAGCACCATTCTATATGTGGTCAGGAAAAGCCTCTTTGATAAGGTAACACTTATAGAGACTCAACGAGGTAAAGAAGTGAGAAATGAAATTATCCGCAGGAAGAGTATTCAGGAAGAGGGAAGTGTAAGTTTAAAACTTTAGAGCAGAAATATGGTTGGCATCCTCTAAAATCAAGAAGGGGTGGTATGAAGGAGGAGGGTAAAAAGAGGAATTTGGGGACACAGTTAGGATATATCATACAAGGTCTTATGGGCCATAAGGATTTTGAATTTCCCCCCAGTTCAGTTGTAAATCACTGGGTAAGAGCGAGCATAAGAAACATGAGATCTAACTTACATTTCTGAGGAGTAATCATGGCTATATTTTGAGATAGCAAATGAAAACTGAGAAACTGATAGATCAATTAAGAGACTATTACAGTAGTGGAGAAAAGAGAATAGTAACTTGGAATAATACAATAGCAGTGGAGAGGGTAAGAAGTGGCTGGATTATGGTTAAATACTGAGGGATGCAGCATACTTTGCTGATCAAATATAGGATATATAAGGGATAAAGGGAAGTCATTGTAAGTGAACACTTATGAATCATGATAGAAGAATAGAGAAGTTACTTACTGAGGTGAAAATGATGAGAGAAGAACAAGTTCTAGAGCAAAGAACTTGGTTATAGCAAATTAAGCTTGAAATTCTTGTCATACAAAGGCAGAATAAAGGGGAGAGTTAGATATCCAAGTCTGAAGTTTAGGGGGGAATCCCAGCCTGATGTAAATGTACAGAAGTTAGCCTATGTATTTTTTTCAAATTCATTTCATTTCAAAGAGAAAAAAAATTTAAAACACATCAGAGTGTATTTTTTAACAGATGAGATTACATAGGAAGTAAGTGTAGATAAGTAAGTGAAGTCTGAGACAAGCCCTGGGAAAAATCAAACAGAGGTTAGGAGGGGAAAATAAACCATCAAGTAAGACTGAAAAGAAGTAGCTAGGAGACATGATTAGAAGTGACTTCCCAGAAGACAAGTGAAGGAAGAGGAGGAGCACATGGCTTATCACATCAAGTTCACTATTATATTAACATGAGGATAAGAACTGACGACTGTATTTGGTACCATAGAAGCCACTGGGACTCTGTTGTAGAGTAATGAAAGAGGGAAATTCTGTAGCAGTAGGGACAAAATTCTGATTGGAGCTGAGGTAAAGAGGGAATGAGAAGTAATAAAATGGCATTATTTTTGTACACATTTGCCTGGTTATTTTCCTAAGACAAATTTATATAATAAAGATTGCTGCTATACAGACATGCACTTTTAAAAAGCTTATTAGCTTATACCCTGCTGGCAATCTACAAAGGTCTTTTTCTTATCATTGCCATGATTATTGTTCTAATTTACATTTCTTTGACTAACACTAGTTAGAAGGTATTTTTGATTTATTGGCCACGTGCATTTATTCTTTTAACCGATTTTCTTTTCATAGCCTTTAAGTTTAGGTTTTTAAGACATCGCATTCTCATTAAAAGTTAGGTACCAAACTTATTCCATCCTCTTTCATCCAGATATCTTCCCTTAACAGTTAATTTCATTGACATTCTTCTGGATGAACACTATTAGGTCTCATAATATGAAGCAATGAAAATTCTAACTTGCAAGTTATCTATGGTTGACCCTACTTAAAACTATTAATAAACACAATTTCTTCCTTTGTTTAAAGAACTTACCTACAGCTGTGTTAGTGCCACCAACATTTATATCATTTTCATCATCGAATTCAATCCTTACTCCCTTCCCATTGCCTGCTGAGACTCCACAACCTCCACTTCGGCACAGAGAAATTGGAACAACGCCATAGACATAAGCTAACATAATTGGAACACCAATGCCTAAAGAGGAATTAAATGAGTCATAATACATAAAAACATGAACTTTAGAAAACCATTTCAAAAGAAGGAGATAAAGTGATAGGGCACTAATTTGGCTGGAACACTTGCCAAAAGTGGGTTTGCCCAGCTCTTAAAGGACACAAATTTCAGAAAGGAGGAAGGGAGGGAGACAGAGAGAGAGTGGAAAGGAATGTTTTTCTCTTTTCAATGCCAGACCTCTGAATTGTATGAATTAGTGACTCTTCACCACTAAAAATGTATCAAGTACTCTAAGTCTCTTAAGTCTATAATACTTCTAACCAATAGTTACTGAATGAGAGACTTTCTATAGGCTCAACTTAAATTTCCCTTAAGTAACATTTAAAAAATATCCCCCTCTTATTGTCAACAATACAATACTTTAAGGGACCCTTCTACAAAACTCCTTGAAATCTCAAGTAATTAGTATTCTGAAGCATTTTCTTACCCACAGTCACTGCAGCTACTACTGGAGATACAATTACAGACAATGTTACACCGCCTGCTATGGCCAGATTCCGTTTGTGCTTTGAAACATCCTTGCCTTCATATCGATTGTGAATCTTGAATTAAAAATAAAAATTGGGGTAGGGTATTAAAGAGAAAATATATTACATATTTCATTTGGATGACACAGACCTACATGTGCTAGAAATTTAAAGCGATTTTTCACATAATTTCATAGCTGAATGTCCTAATTCAACATAAACCCATTATTGTTCTGAAAATAGTCTCACAAATAATTTACTTTTAATAATACATTTTTCATAAGAAGACAATGATTCAATAGATGTTACTTTGTGTTAACTTCAAAATCACTCTTGAGTAAAAGGAGGATTTATAATTTAAAAATAGTACAATGAAAAAGAAATTAAGAATATTTGCATCATAATTATGGGTTGAATGTTTAATAGGATACTTTTAAGAAATTCAGCATGTCACAGGTTTCTTTGCAAACAAGATTCCTTAAATGGCAAAAATCAGCCCCTAGAGGTGGTTTCCACAATCTTCTTCAAAAAACAAAACAAAAACAACAACAACAACAAAAAAATTGACCTTAAAAAGTACTGCTACTAAACACATCACTAAACAGAATTTTTTCTCAATCTTTTTTTATACAAGAGGACAGTATTAACAGATAAATCAAAATTCTGAGCTTTCATCTGCAGTTCAAAGTAAAAGGTACAGAGAACAAAAGGAGAGGAAGTGTTGGCTACCCCAGGACAGGTCACATTTTTGTATGGTACTGGTGTTAATAAACAGAATTCAGTATGATCATGTGAGCTATTATATGAACTATGGAAAATAGCTCAGCATCTTTTTCTCAGGGATTGCATGAGCTAAACCTTATTAACAAAGCATATTTCCCCATCTGTTTCAAGACACATTCAAAACAGTCTCAAAAGTGTCCAGGCAGTCTTTAACATAAAATACTTGATCTATAAATAACACTAAAGATAAAGAATAATAAAATAACCTATGACTATGTGGTTATTCAGAGGCTGTAAAATACAACGTTGATTAAACAGTAAAAAGCAGAAGTGGGAAAGTGTAAAAGGCATATGTGAGACAAGGAACATTTCTACTTCCTTAGTCAGAATCCTGTTTCCAACACTGATTATATGATCCCAGGGAATGGGACTCTGTATCTCTACAGACTCTGTGTAGAGTGCAGATCTTCCCAAAGTTTTTTTAATCTTCTTTTAGTACTGTAGTTAATTCTTGCTTACTCCCATTCCTCCTCACTCCCACTCCTAGGAAACTTTGCACTGATACAGAGCAGTACAAATTATCTACAGACCAAAAGAGTAGACTCGCAGAGGCAGACTGTCAAGAGATGGGAATATTCCAGAACATTTTGCATCCTTAAGCACCAATGTTCACTTAGTGATTGTGTCACTCCATTATTTCTGGTTCAATTTAATTGTTCGCTATTTTTGCCACATCCTCCATTTTTTATTACAAACAAAGACTCAGCTTTTGGGCACTTCACTCACTTACTAGGTTTTCATGGTCTGGTTTGGATCCCTAAATACCATAAAACATTGTTCCATCAGCTTACAGCCCTTTGGCCACATTTGAAAAATGGCATCTTGCAACTGCACCTAAGACTACAACAATGCAAAAAATAACCTCTCCTCTACAAATTATTTGTAGGCATGAGCAGTATAACAGTTTTTTTTTTTTTTACTAAGTATCTGAACAGTTTTATTTTTTTAAAAAATCTTGCTTTGAATAACATGAAAAATTATCAGCTTCTATATGAATTGGAGATCTTTTAAAGTTTAGGTTTATGTACATAAAACCTTCTGAAATAAACATTTGATTTGTAAGCATCTATGTTAACCATCAGTCCCAAAACTGATGGTTTGGTTTTGGTTTGCTTTTGCAGTGCTAGGGATCTAACCCAGGACCTCCTGGATGCTAAGCAAATGCTCTACCACTGAGCTATATCCCAATTCCTAAGATTAATCTTTAAAAGACAGTATACATTAGTATGTTTCTGATTATAAAACCTATGTTAAATATAAAAACAATTGAATGTTTTGAGTTTGGTCCCAGAAATCACAAATAGAATCAAAGGAAATAATTTTAAAAGAAACAGAATCTAACTCAACATAACAAATGACAACAGTCATTTGACAACAGACTAGACTGCCTCATGAGTTGGTGGTTTCTCTACCATTAAAGTGTCCGAACAGCTAAATTGAAAATTATCAGGGATCTTACAGAAAGAATACATTCATCTGATTAAATTCCAGCTTATTTCTCTGTGTAACTCAAGACAAATTACATAAAGTTTTCTAAACTTCAATACTCTAGCACATAAATTAAAGACTAATATACCTAGTTTGCCACAAGGTTAAAATGAGTACATAAAACATCTGTCAGTTCTCTTTCAAAAAATTGCTACCCTTTATTCCACTTAGGTACAAGGTTCAGATTAGATAATTTCTGAAGGTTCTTTTCAGTTCTGAGAATTGCACTTCATAAATTATCTCATTAACAGGTCAAAAAGAATCATTTGCTTATTTAATGAAGTATAATTCAACAATCAGTAGTGTGTTTGAACTCACACAAATTGCTATAATCTGCAAAGCAGTGTATTTACCAATAGCAGTAATACAAAGGAAGAAAAACTTTGAACAATATGGAAAGAATGAAAGAACTTGCTATTTTTGCTTGAGGCCATGTGTTATTTAGCTATTAGTTTTTAGTTAAAAATCTCCGAGTCCTGACTTTCCCAGGATATACCCATGAGAAAAATGTCAGGTTTTATAATCCAAATGTATTACTTTTTTCAGATGGTTTTAAAGCAAAACTGCTTTTCAGGTATACATAGTGGCCTGTCAAACACTACAAGTGTATTATCATATGAAAAAGAGTAACCTTTTTATAATGAAAAAACTAAAAAATACCTTTGTCTAAAAACAAAGGAAGAAAGAAAATTAACTAAAGGGATACACCTAAAGATTTAGAATAAGCTAACATGTCTGAATTTTACCTTCCGGCCGACGTACACAGGAATGCCAATGATCATGGCAGGGACAGCAATGCCTGCTATCAAGGCAATTCCTACAGGAGCGCCAACAAGAGTTCCCAGCTGCCATAAGATTTTCTTCTTTCGGCTCCACGGCTTCTTCCCCCAAAAAGTACATCCTGATGGACTAACAGGAAAAGTGATAATATAAAATAACTGCTGCAAGACATCCCAACAAATTAGTACAATACACTGAAGCAATGCTTAGAAGAAGAAACTTTTCATACTTAGTTTTTCCACCTTACTTTTAATTCTGAGGTCATTTAAAAGTCAAAGAATTAAGATGCACTATAAATTGTATTAACAGAATACTGCTATCTAGGATTCACAATTTACCCTTAGTGCTCAATAATCTTCAAAACCTTAAGATAACTTTTAAGCTGGGCGTGGTGGCGCACGCCTTTAATCCCAGCACTTGGGAGGCTGAGGTAGGCGGAGCGTTGTGAGTTCGAGGCCGGCTTGGGCTACAGCGCGAGCGCAAGCGTAAGGCCGGCCTGAGCTACATAGTGCGACCCTGCTTCAAAAAACCAGAGCTGGGAGTTTGGCTCAGTGCCTTAAGCGCCTGCCCTGGCAGGCGCGAGGTTGTGAGTTCAATCCCCGATGCCACTAAAAAAAAAAAAAAAAAAAAAAAAGATAACTTTTAATACTACATTCATGTAAAACTCACTTATTTTATCCCTGTTTTAGGTATAAAATTATATCTGATTATATCATAAACTTACTTTGTGGCCTAAATGAGTAAATATATATATGAGAAAATTAAATGGAAATATTCATGATCTACTATAACTATATAAGATATTAAATACTAGCATTCTACTTCAACTAAAACACAAAAACAAAAAAAGGAAACCTCTACCTCCTATTTTTAATTTTTATTAATTCCATCTGGCAGCATAAGCTGGGTGTGGTGGCTCACACCTCCAGTGGGAGGCTGAGACAAGATTACTTCCATTCATGAGTTCCTGGCCAGTCTGGGAAACAAGTGAGACGCTCACCTCAAAAAAATAAAACCCCAAATGACTAATAATAAGTTGGTACTGCTTAAATTTATGTAAGTACAACAAAATTCATCTAAGTATTTTATAAACCTTGTGTTTAAAAGTGCTTTAGGATACTTCTTCCAAAAGGTTAGTCTGTCTTACAATATAAAATCATATTTATATACAAATAACTTTCTTTATAAGCTTACCTCAGATAATGTAAATCAGAGATTTCTTTCATACATAACCAACAAAACTCACAACCACAGACAGCACATGTCATGTGATTGCAACTTCCATCATTCATCTTTATTATATAAGCAGCACATCGAGGACATGGTTTTATATCATCAGCTATTGGGAACACAGAAACATGTGTTAAGAATATAAAACTGGTCTAAAAATAATTTCTACTGTATTTTCAATTGTAGCAAAGACAAAATCTTATCATGTATAGTTCATTAACTGTACAGCTTCAACCTGCTGTTTTTTAAATTTCCTTCTGAAAGGGAATATACTTGACTTTAAAATTTCAAGTTGTAAACATTTTTAAAACATAATAGCAACACAATAGGAATAACAAAAGAATGAAAAGAAAAAGAACCAAGAACAGCCCAACCTAAAAGTTTATCTTGTCCAGACCCTATAGCTATCTTCTTTTAGCTCTTAGTTCCTGTTCTAGAACTTTTCTGACTATTCCACTTAAATGCAGACATTCCTATACGTTATTCCTTTAGTGAATGAACACTAAAAGGGAGTAACAACTGCTACAGTGGTATCTCAGTTTAGGAATTTAATTCTTTCCATGATTCTGGTTGGAAAGCCGGTTTGGGTAAGAACTAAACCAAATTTCCCTATAAGGTCAACATTGAACCTAACCACTGAATTTGATTTGGCTGCCAACTGTCTCCGTCCTTTTTACTCATTTATCCAAAATGTTGGTAGTATATGTTCTTTGTACAGTTAATATGGTGTTAACTTAAAATCAAGTGGTACATAATTTTCGGAATCAATTGGCAGCTGGCAGTAGTAGTGCATCCCTGGAATCCAGCAATCTGGGAGGCTGAGGCAAGAAGGTCACAAGTTTGAGCCCAGCCCAGGCAACCTAGTGACCCTGTTTCAAACTAAAAACTAAAAACTAAAAACAAAACAAAACAAAACAAAACAAAACAAAACAAAGCAAAAAAAAACAAGGCAGGGTGCTGCCAGGTGTTTGCTGGTGACATAACTCAGGGTGAAGGCCATGTGCTCAATCTTCAGTATGCAGGGGCGATCAAAGGCAGAATTAGTAACAGCTATTTCAAATTATACAACTATGTTGAACTTTGACAGCTACTTAAATAGCAACCTGTGATTATTTTGCTGTTACTACTAGCCAATTATACTTTCTAATTATAAATGCAAGGTATACAGCTTAAAAAGATATTTACTTGCTAGCCAGTGAATTTTAAAGTATTGCTCCAATTTCTTGCATCATAAGCATTGTAGTATAGTCTATTTTCCTTTTCACAAAGCTTATGGCCAAATACTCTCTCTAGATTACCAGTGAATTTAGGTTTCCTCAGTGCCTCTTCTAGGGAGGCTTTAAGCATTGATCATGATCACAATTAGTGCCTTAACAAGTCAAGCAATTTTAAGCAAACTGATCATTTTTATGTAGCCACACAAAACAAATGATAATTACTGAAATACAAAACTTTAAAAATATCTGTAAGTTAGGATTTAAAACAAGAACATAAAACCTGTATTACAAAATTGAAAACGGTGGAGCATGAAAGAAATACACTGGCTTTTATACGTAACACAACATTTAGTGTATCAAATAAAAGAAATGCTAATTCTACCCGCTTACGTATAAGCTTTCTGATACTACAGTGTGTTCAAAAGTTGCTAGCTCAACTAGAGGTGGGAATGAAGAGACTCTTTAAGTTTGGCTCTGATCCATACAATCTCTGGAATAAACTGAAAGGTATCAGAGATAATCTCTTCACTTTTACAACTCTACAACAGCCTTTTAATAACTAAGGTTAGAAAGTTAACATCATAACCATGCATTTTTGATATGTATCTGTTTATATGCACCCATGTTTCATTCTCTGTGTACTTATCTATGAAAGGCTGTATTTTTTTTTCTTTTTTCCTTTTTTTTTTTTTTTTTTTTTTTTTTTTTTTTTTTTTTTTTTTTTTTTTTTTGGTACTGGGGATCAAACTGACAACCTCCTTCTTGCCAGGAAGCACTGTGCCGCTAGGCAATATCCCTGGCCCTGTTTTTTAGTTTTCTGAGACAGGATCTCCCTGTGCAGTTCAGGCCGGCCTTGAACACACTACATAGCTCAGGCTGGCTTCTAACTAACTCATGGCAGTCCTCCTGTCTTACCCTCCAGAGTGCTGAGACATGTTTTGTTTGGTTTGTGGTTTTTTCACACAAGGTCTATGTAGTTTAGGCTGGCCTGGAACTCACTATATAAGCTCAAGCTTGCCTCAAACTCACAGAAATCCTCCTGTTTTAGCCTTCTAAATGTTGGGATTACAGATGTTACCCACCATGCCCAGTCAGAAAGGCTATTTTGTTTACTTTGGCCTCTTTCCTCAAACAAATAAATTAGAAAGAATTTACTGTGAATATTATACATTTCTCTCAAAAGTTTTACACTGCAAAAATCCTAAATGAAACCATGTAAAAGGGTTACTGATTAGTCAATTGATCTTCCATTTTCCAACCATTAATTATGCCAGTTTCATGATATTAAAAAAAAGTCTCCCATTACTTCTTAAAAGTGTTTGGCAAGACTTTTTTTTTTTTTTTTTTTTGCAGCACCGGGGATTGAACTCACAACCTTGCGCCTGCCAGACAGGCACTTAAGTCACTGAGCCAAACTCCCGGCCCTGGTTTTTGAGGCAGGGTCGCACTGGGTAGCTCAGGCCGGCCTTGCGCTCGGGTTGTAGCCCAAGCTGGCCTGGAACTCACAACGCTCCACCTACCTCAGCCTCCCGAGTGCTGGGATTAAAGGCGTGCGCCACCACGCCCGGCTAAGACTTTTTTTTGACTACTATATTTATGTTTACTGTTAAAATACAGCCACTGTCATATTAAGAGGAAACAGTAGTTTACAAAACACTATCTCAAATGTTACCAGCCCTTATCTGTTAGCATGGTAGTAAGAGACAGCGGTGGGTGGGAGGGAATTAAATGTGTCTTTACAAGAGAGGAAAATAACAGTAACAAAAATTTTAAAAAGATAGTTCATTGAAAATGTAACTGCAAGTGCATAAACTTTCTAGTAACTATAAGAAAAAATCTCATATGGATGCAATACCATCACAGTTTAAAGATGAATATAAATACTATAAATTATTTAATGAACCTTGTGATTAAGTATACATTTACCTTCAGTGACTGATTAGAAACTAACCAATTATTATACAGTCAATTATTGTTAAAAGTGCAATGAGTTTTCCAATCTAACATAATGGGAATCAATACCAAGATATCCAGAATAACAAATTGGTAAGATCATTTTAGATAGTTGCTCACTTTTCTCTTTCCTCAGGTCTGTAAGAATCCAAGTTCAAATTTTAAATTTTTTATAAACGTCCTGATCAGAGTCATCTGTTCTGAAAGCTTTGATTTTTGAAGTATTGTAGTACATGTAAAAGCATATACTTTAATAAAGTTTTAGAATTATGTGGTAAGAATTTTAAATAAACAATGAACAAATACTAAATGAAATTTATGCTTTTAAAAACAATCAACAAACCAGGCATGGTAGCACACACCTTTAATCACGGCACTCGGGAGGCTGAGGCAGGAGGATTGTTGCGAGTTTGAGACCAGCCTGGGCTACAAAGGGAGTTCAAGGCCTGCCTGAACTGTATAGTAAGACCCTGTCTCAAAAAATAGGGCCAGGGATTTAGCTCAGTGGCATAAGTGCCTGCCTGGCAGGCGTGAGGTTGTGAGTTCAATCCCGGTACCAAAAAACAAAACAAAACAAAACAAAACACAATCAACCTAAGGGCAGAGGATTTAACTCAGTGGTGCAGCGCCTGCCTGGCAAGAGTGAGATCCTGAGTTCAATTCCCAGTACAAAAAAAGAAAAAAACATTCAATATAGGAGGCTGTATTTATTCCAACAATGCTACTATATGCCTCAATTCATTTTAAGGGTTTCTTTCAGAATTTTTTCAAAGCTGCTTTCTATATATATAAAATCATTCTTGTTACCACAGTCACATTTTCCTTTGGATAAACCTTAAGCCAATATCCATGATTCAACTACATGATACTTCAGCTATTAGTCTTAGCTCTAAAGATCTTTTGGTCATCCCCAGATATCTCAAAATGTCAAATGAAAATGGAATTAATTTGACAAACTCTAAAGGCTATGCCAGTAAGGCATTCCAGGAGAGCACTGCTGATGCACATAGAAGTCCTCCTGTGATGACTATGTTGAGCAAGACCAGTATCTGTTTGGATAACGAACTCGTAATCCTTATTTGAAAAATACAAAAGCCATCTCTGTATTATTTTTTATTTAACAATGGTCTATACGTAGTCAAATCTCCAGCAGGTGGCTGTGGTTTCTGTTTTCCTATTTCAGGTGACTAGAGCACTTAGTATAAGCCAGAAAATGCTTCTGTCCTACAAACATAAGCATTGTTAGTATTTTCATTTTAAAGATGAGGCAAGTAACTCATGCAAGCCACACAAACAGTAAGTGGAGAATGGGAATCTGAACCCAGGTAGTTTGATTCAGAGCCCATGCTTTCCTTCTCTACGTGTTCATATGTCTTGTGACCAATAAACACCCTACCCCTGCTGAGAGAAGATGGGTATCACTTCCAAGAGAACCACTCAATGGTTACTGTTGACTCTTCCAAACCCAAACTTAATACTAGTAACTTTTGAGTTCCATTCACAATCTTCAGGAGAGGAAAGAGAAAGCAAACAAGAATAAAAATTCATATACATTATATGAAGTATGAAATGTTTTTACATGTTAAAGTTGAAATAAGATCTTTTTTCTAGTGCCCAAAAGTATATACCAATATCAATACACTACTGGTAGGAATGTATATTATTTCTTTATAAATTTCTGCATTTCCAAGTTTTTTGTCATAATTATACAGAAATATTTTTCTAAAAATGATTGGAATTCCAATAAACAAAAATCCTGTCATAGGAAATATTTTTTGAATGTTTACTTAAAGAACATTAAGATGCTCTGAATTTTTAATTCTTGAGATCTAGGATATACACATTGTTCATGTGTAGAGCCCTAAATAATTTTAAAATTTCTAGCTAAAGACACCTTCCAGTTCTTAGTATCCTCTTCACTAAGGTATGCTTTTTATATCCTTGATTCTAGGAATGGATATTTAAAACAAAAACTGTTATTCCCCAAAATATTTAAATAAAAAAGATCCCAATAAATAATTTTAGATTTTAATTTTCTGATATTTATACAATTAGAAACAATCTAAAGGTAAGGGGATACAATAAAAGTAATATTTTATTAGAAATCTCTGCTAAGTTTCACATAAGATACTTTTATAAGCAATAGGTTCATGTCATCGCGGGCATCTGTTATATAATAATAATAACATTTTCTTTTTCTTTTGGACAAAAATCCTTTCAATGTTAGAAGCACTTTCTCTATATCAAAGAGCACTTCTGGGACAGAAAAGCATTTAAAAAACATAAAATAACTTTTAAAAAGTGAAGAGGGAACAGAACAGGTGATAACACTAACTGACCAGTTTTAAAATTAAAGTAAATAGGTGCCTTGTACGTATCAAATATCTTATTAGGAAAAAAAATCAGACATAAATACCTGCGGCTCCAGACTCTTGACTGTAACTAATGGATGAAGAGCGTATAGTTCTCAGGCGTAAGCTCTGGGCTCTCTCTTGTCGAGCAGCATCACAGGTCTGGTTGGGGTGCCAAATCTGCTTACAATGATAGCAAAACTCTGTCCCACAGCCTTCTCGCCCACAAGTTAATTTTGGACAACTGGCACATCCAAACGCTATCACAGCATATCTTCAAAGAATAGAAAATATGACTTACAGTGTGACATACAGCAAGAGCTATTAAGTAAAAGAAAGTATCTGACTAAAATGTTGCTCTTGAAAAACACTTTCTACTTATGTACTAGCAAAGTTATAAACCCTGACACCATCTTACCAAAATACAGAGAGAAAAAAGGACAGTTCACAAAAACATATTTTAAACACATTTTTAAAGCTCAATTTTTAACATGTATGGGTGTTTGTGTGTGTGTATAATGGTAGTGGTAGTGATGGTAGCACCAGGTTTTCTACCTTCACATTTAGCTACATCCCCAGCACCTTGTTTATTTTGAGACAGGTTCTTGTTAATTTGCTAAGTTACCAAAGCTGGTTTGAATTTTTGATTTTTCTCTCCCAGCCTCCCAGAGAACTGGGATTACAGGAGTGCACTATCACACCTGGCCAATTTTTTTTTTAAACGAAACAACTTTATTAAACCAAAAATCCATATACCACACAATGTAGAAACTTAAAATGTAACATTCAACAGACCCCAGCACATTGACAGAGTTGATTAATTTTTAACTTCCAACATTTAATTTTTAGGTAGGATACTAAGCTGTATTTTGCTTAATCTCAATTTTACAAAAACCACATTAAATTAGTACTGCATATACACAGAAGACTAGAAATAAATACACAAAAAATCTTAACAGTGGCATTGGGATTTAAAGTTTTCTACTTTATATAGTTCTGATTTCCTGTAATTACTTGTTTCTTTTAAAATCAGAAAAATTAGAAAAACTTAAACATTTAAAACTATGAGAATGAATTCACTATACTCAGTTAATGGCATACTGTGCCAATTTACAAGTTCTGTGAAATTAATTTATGCATAAGTTCTCACATTGTTCTAAGCTGCCTGATAAAAATCGTCTTTGGTGCCAATATCACCTTCCTACCAAAGAAACCCCAAAATTAGTAGCTTTTGGACTAGGCTCTGTTGCACATGCCTGCAATAACACTGTAGGGAGCTGAGGCAGGAAGATGGCCAAATTCAAAGGGAGTGTGGGTAACTTAGTGACTTAGCCAAGACCTTGTCTCAAAACAAATAATTTAATAATGGACTGAGGATGCTGCTCAAAGTGAAGGCCGTGGGTTCAACCCTCAGTAACACAAGCAAACAAAATGGTAGTAGTTTAAATGCTTCTGCTCTAGACGAAAGACCAAAAACATTAGATTTGTGACTAACTCTAAATACCTACTGTAAAACTTTTTCACTTGAAATAAGTTCTAGGCAATCCTGGTACTCATCCCAGAGAAATGAAAACTTCTGTACAGGAACGCTCGCATAACAATTTTATTCACAGTAGCCAAAAAATAGAGCTCAGATGTCCTTCAAAGAATAAATGGTTATTAAATAAATTATGGTGCATACATATGCACACCATGGACTACTCAGTAAAAAATCAAATACTAACACCGGTAACAACTTGGATGAAGCTCTGGGAAATTATGCTGAGTGAAAAAAGTAAACCTCAAAAAGTTACAAACTATATACTGCTATTTATATTAACATTTTTGAAGTGACAAATTTTTAGAAATAGAAAATAGGTTACTGGCTACCAGGGGTTAGCGAAAGAAGAGAGTGGAAGAGAGGTGGGTGTGGTTATAAAAGTGCTATCAAGGATATCTGTCATGACAGCTGCTCAGCATCTTGACTATGGTGATGGTCACATGAACCTACATGTGATACAATGTTACACAACTAAGTACTTATAAAAAGAAGTAAAACTGGGAAAATTTTACTAAAATTACTAGATTGTATGTATATGTGCCAATACCCTTGTATAAGTGATAATTACATTGTGACAGTGAGTATACAGGATCACTCTATTTTTTTTTTAACTACATGTGTGCCTACAATTACCTCAGTGAAATGTTCACTTAAGAAATTTCTAGGGGCTTCCAGTTCTCTTTGAAGACAGCAACAAACAAATCCTATCTATATTCAAGAGGCTTTGGTAAACAACACAAATTTCCTTTACTCTAGAAATTTAGGGGAGTTTTCAGGGCTCCTCTTAGAACTAGCAATAAAATTTAAGTAGTAACTTTAGCTGAGATTTTATCAAATATCAGGATAATCTGTAAAATTTTAAGAAGCAGGAAGTTCCTCAATTTTTAGAACTGCTGCTCCCTTAAGTACCTCTCAACCTTTAAACTTTGTATCTTAAATTTCATTTTATTTCTGATGAATAAATGCTCTAATTACCACTTTGTATCACAGAGGTATTTAAAGAGTACTGAATCAGAAGCAATTTAAATCAACAGGGTAATTTAGCAAACCTTCATTTCCCCAAACCTTAAGACAGCTTACTCACTATGATCCCAGAAAAGACACTGCACTCCATTTACTATTAGTTATGATACCAAACTATGACAAAGTCTGTATGAAACACTAATTTCAGTGAAAAGGAACTGGCATTTTCTTCTAAATCTCTAACCTTTTACTGAAGGAAAGAGGGAGAAAACAGAAAAACCAAGAGAATGCAAGGGACAGTGTGAATGCAGGGAACAGTGCCAAAACCAACTATTTTTCTAGAGTCAGTCATAATTTATAAGGCCCAAAGAATTAGGCCAACTGATGCAAATTACACTTTTACCACTTACTACTCATGCAATTTTAACGTAAACTATATAATCTTGCCACAAACAAGTTTTCTCATACATAAAAAGGGATATATTGAACTTTAAACTTAGTCCTCAGCCCAAATCATCATCAGCTTTGGCCTTGGCCTTTAGAAGTCCACATGACAAGCACTCGGGAGGCTGAGGTAGGAGGAGCGTTGTGAGTTCGAGGCCAGCCTGAACTACATAGTGCAACCCGTCTGGAAAAAAATAGGGCTGGGAGTTTGACTCAGTGGCTTAAGTGCCTGTCTGGCAGGCGTGAGGCTGTGAGTTTCATCCCTGGTACAGGGCGGGGGGAGGTCCCCGGGAAGGAGTCCACATGAACAAACAAGTACTTCAGTAACACTGCTAGTATACATATACAGTGCTAGTGCTTCACTGATGAGACCATACAATTTACTATCATTTCTGTATCAATAATACATGCCATTTGCACGGAATATTAGTGTCTAAGAAACTCATGGAACAATAAAAACTGGTAAGTACTCTTAGTCATAACAGATATCGTTCAGGTGATGAAATTTTACTTAAGAATTGAAGTAAACTGCCTGGCAGGTGCGGAGTTGCGAGTTTGATTCCCGGTACCAAAAACAAACAGACAAAAAAATAAAAATAAAAAGAATTGAAGTAAAATGCTATAATCTTTAACGACGACTGGGAAAGCCAAATTTAACTATGGATTTAATTTTCAAATAATTAAAAAGAAATAAACTTACAGGTAACACTCAAGCGTGGCTTAACTAGATAAATTTAGGAAGACTACAACCGTTTTAAGCAAATAAATATTTATAAAAATATGAGACTTATAAAAACGAGGTTATATATTAGCCTTTGTAGAAGTTTGTTCCCTTCATATAACAATTAAAATTTAAGAACTGACCAACTAAAACTTAATTTTTAGTGATTTAGGTTGTGTGTCTTTCAAGAAAAACATTTTATTGGAGAATGCTTCATGGATTTACAAGAAGAATTAAAAGCACAATGTCAACTTTGCCCTTTCAAAATCTCATGACAAGGTAAGTTCCAAAACCTAGTACAGTACCAAGTATGAAAACATTAAGGGGTATGGTAAGAAAAGTGATGACCCAAAACACATTTGCTTCTCAACAACCAAACTTCAAAAATTTCTTTGTGATGATTTTCTTATCATTTTGACTCTAGAAACTTAAGTTTGTTGAAAATGACTTATAGACGAACAAGAACTCATTATCCAAACTTATCCTAGTATTTTTTCTATAAAATACATTACTATAAAACTTAATATTACTTGTGTATCTTATGAGCAAAAGTAGTATTATTAAAATGAAGTTATGCATAATTTTTAATATGCACAGGTAAAATTAATACATGCTGTATAATATCATAAGTGAATAAAGTCAGGCAGGGGGGTACACCCTTGCAATCCTAGCACTCAGGAGGCTGAGGCAGGAGGACTGCCACAAGTTTGAGGCCAGCCTGAACTACACAGCAAGACCCTGTCTCAAAAAAAAACAAAAAACAAAACAAAACAAAAAAAACCCAAAAAACTTTTTCCTGGTATCACCGAAACTGATCATACTATAATGGTGATACTTAATTTTGGCCTCGGAAGAATACTGATTTGTCAAAGTGTGGGTTGGATGCAGTAAGAAAAGTACCAGAAATACCAAAATTAATTATCTATTTAAAGGGAAAGGTTAAGTTTTACATTAAAATGAAGAGGCTCATGTTCGCACTTCCCAAAAGTTATGATCATTACAATGGAAAAGCAGTGACTTACTTGACTGATGCACTTCTGAAAAGGGCTAGACCAGTGATGGTGTGCAGCACCTCTCAAGAGACCAGTGCCCAAACTGCACCCAAAACCCACTTATTTATTCCAGGTTTCGACACTGCAATTAAACTTGAATACTGAGGTTTTTGTTTAGAAAAATCTCATATATTAACATCAACTGTCTTAGAAACAAATAACAGTGCCATAGGTTCCCCACCACTGAGGCACATCTCCTCTTCTAAGATCCACATCCTCCAGAGAGATGCATTCTATTCTACTTAACACTAGATGCTTTGGAGAGGGCTATAGCTGTTCAGAACTGCCAAGGACTAACTGGGGAAGTCTCTAATTTAGATATGAAGCATTCTTAGCATTCTGGCTATATCTAAAGTTACCTTCTTTAGTCAACTAATTGGTAAGAAACATGTCTCCTGTGTCATATATTGTAACCTGATACTGGAAGACGGTTGTGAGAAAGAAATGTTATGTTTATTAATGAAACTACCAAAGATTTTACTATCGATTAACAATGTTTGGTGCAAGAGTTACATATACTGAATTACTTGGTGTTAAAATATAGCTGGGTCAATTTTATGGTTAGGAAGAATAAATTTGGAAGAATAAATTCAGTTCAAGCTATTAATTCTTATAATACTTTTATGAATGGCTATTTTTCAGTTGTCATGAATTACAACTCCCAAAACACAAATTTACTTATTATGACTCTTTATCCAAAAAACCTGTTTTCTAAGTTACATGTACTTGTTTCTTCTAGACAAAACCAAAGCTGGGTCTTTGATCTGTGCAAAATTTGTAAAAGGTCAGCATACAAAGTATTTCCAGAATGTCAAAAGATGGTCAAGGTATGGCTAAAGTTCTTCTTTGTAGGACATTAATTAGAATTTTAAAAAATAAGCTTTTTAGTTCCTCAGCTAATGGCTCCATTTTTTAAAAACTCATTAAGAACAATATCCTCCACCACAGTACATTATCACTGAGAGGCATTTGTATGTCTTAAGCCAGCTCAAAGCAACACAAACCCATAGTTGACTGCATCCCCTTAAAGTATATTACTCATGTTAGGGACATATAGTCAGACTGGCTCATCCAAGAATTTTTTACAAAACCTAAAAGTAACTGGTGGTTATAAAGAAAAAACAAGTACTTTTTTTTGTTTTGTTTTTGCCTTTAAGGGTTCTAAGATATTTAAATTAATTCTATGTAATATATAATAAATATCACTTATAGTCAAAGCTCCCCACAAAGTAAGAAGTACTCCTATGAGATGACAGGAATTATGTGTGCTGGTAGAAGGGTGGCCACAGCCACAGGTGATGACAGAAACTAAACTATTGACTTTTTGCTGTATACATACACAATGGACAAATGAAGCTTCAGTATTTTTATCCAAGACAAGTTCTATGTTTTTTCATCTATTCCCTCATAGGATTCTTCTTCCTTGTCATGGTCAAATTTTTCTCTGAACCTGTAAGAACTGGTGTGGTTACAGGTAAGTCTGTTTAAATTGCAGCACACAGATTTGGCCGCTAAACATCTTCTCAAAAGGAGTTTTCAGGAATACTGTTCTTTAAATAAGTTTAATCTGCCCTGCTCCTCAGAAAATTAGAAAGAATGTGAGTCCAGAAACCTCCAGAGATCTCAAACAGAAACCAGGTCAGTACTCTTTTTCTACTCTGAGGCAAGAAAAGTATTTCTCAAGGTGTTAAACAATATGTTTTGTTTTGGTTTGGCTTTTTATTTTTTTTCAGTACTGGGGCTTGAACTCATGACCTTACACTTGCCAGGTGGGCACTTGTACTGCTGAGCTAAATCCCTAGCACATAATATGTTTAAATAAAAATGTCAGACATGGAAAATGGTCATACTAATAAGTATCAAATGCAAAAGGAAAAAATTTGTAACTTTACGTCTCCCATAGAGGTGGGGTGGGGGTGAGACTCAGTTGGGCATGGTAGTGCCTACCTGCAATCTTGGCTACCCCAGATGTTGAGACAGAAGTCAGAGATTCAAGGCCAGTCTGGGCAACTTAGCAAGACCCTCTCTCAAAATAAAAAAAGGAAAAAGAAAAAAGAAGAGGGTTGGGGATTTAGATCAATGGGACAGCACCTGCCTTGCATATTTGAGAATCTGGTTTCAATCCCTAGAACAATGACAACAGAAAACTTTCAAGTGTGTTGTATAAAATGACACAGGCAAATGCTGCACGTACACATATGATCCTGGCACTGTGGCCATGCATTTCTATGAATGACTGCCAAATATATATTCAGATACATACCTAGGTTCCTTATGCTTGACTTGAAGAATGAAGTTTTAATTAAAAAAACTTTTAAATATTTAAATTAAATATTTGAATGATTAAAAAAATTAAAATAAGGGAAAGGGTGTAGCCTAGTTACAGAGAACATGCCTAGCATGGGTAACACCCCAGGTTTGATTCACAGCACTGCAAAAAACAAAAGAAAACACGAGACAATACTCAGGAATTAAAGATAAGGAATAATAAATGAAAGGTACAAGAAGCTTACTGTATCCTAAGAATTTTCCTAGCAATAACATTAAGAATGGATCTTTATCCTTACAATGTGATAGAATAGGGACTTGAATCAAGTTTGTACATGTTCATAATAAATAAAACATTTTTAATTAAAGTTCCTGAAGCGGTCTATGTTTCAAAGTGTAACAGGCAAGTTTTATGTAACTGGGTGAGGTTTTCTATAAAACACCATTATAAAACCTGTAACATTAAAGTTTATGAAATACGCGTCTAACTTAGAGAACCAGCGTATATAAAAATATATAAATAAAAGTCGCCTCTATTATATATTTTGTGTCTTTTTTGGGAAGGCTACTGACAACCATCACATCAAAAATGAGTGTATAACCAAATAAATTAAGAACAATTCTTTATTAAATTGATATATCAAGTGGTTGTTTTCAAAATACAATCTTTTGAAGTGCCTGTTATATTTTATACATGTGTTAACATTTAAGTTGCAAAATACACAGAATACTGAGCCACCTTACTGTTTAACAATGAAGTCTCAGTATGAAAATGTTGAAAAACATCCCAAAGAATGTTGCTGAAAAATTTTAAATATTACTAAGACATATACACACACACGTGTTTATACAGAGTAACAATGAGTGTGTCACGCCCCTGTAGTCCCACACAGATCACTTGAACACAGTTGTATTGAGGCCAAAGTGAGCAACTTAAGTGAGATCTCACTTTGACAAAACAAAACAAAAAAAAAACAAAAACAAAAAAAAAAAGCCCCTCTATGTACCACACAAGTCAAGAACATTAACAGTAGAATGATTCTCTAATTCAAAACCTAAACTGGAACACTTAAAAAAGAAAGGCAGCAGTATTAAAAGTTGTATCAGAATAATAAGCATGAACCTATCTTGGGCAAATCAGAACCTATGGCCACTTGATTTATCACCAGGTTTAGAAGTTCCCTGGTTGTCTCTTAATGTTCACATCCCTTCTTTCTTTCAGGAGGTAACCACCAGACTACATGTATTTACCCATTCTACTGTTAATGAAAATTTGTGGATTTTTTTGTTTGTTTGCTATTATGACCATTCTTAAATGTATCTCGTATACAACTAAAGAGCTTGTCTAAGGTATTTAACTAGGAGAATTCTTCATTGCAGAGTAAATGTATATTTAATTTTAATAGTGTGACATTAAGTGAGTTAACTCATTTACACTTTCTTTTAATGTTTTCCCTTTTATTTCTGTAACAACTTTGTAGACTGTTTGGATTTTGTTACTGTGTTATATGTGTTACTGTGTTATATTTAGAGAAAATTACAAAGTACCTCTTGTATCTTGGGGCTCTATAAAGGATGGCTGGAAAATCATACCCTTTTACCTTCTCTCCTGAGTTTTTGCTATAACAACTCATGAAAACTTTCTTTTAACCTAAAATTGACTATGAAACTTAAAATTTAATTTTGGGAGAATGACTTGCATCAGTGAAAATACTGTACAGGGATTTATAGAATCAGAGTGATACAATCATATCTAAGTTGTTCTCCTAACAGGATACAGTCTCTTCAAGTTCTTTAAAGGTAAAGTTCATTCTTCCTATTTTCTTTCATCTTTTCCTTGAAAATTTAGCCCTTCACGGCTCTCAGAGTTTGGTTCAGTCATTATACTTGGAAATACAGCCAACCTTGGGCCAGTTTAGATAGTATCTTTTGCTACAATACAAGTTCTTTACCGTGTAGGAGAGCATAATTCAAATAGGACACTGAACAGTAAGTCCTACGCACAGCTGATAAATTCATAAGTATTTTTAATGCTTTCTATCACAGAAATCTTTAGTGGATGGTTAACTGCTAGTGATATCTAGAAAAACTAGAATTTGCACATGCTAGAAACATGATTTTTCTTATTTAAAAGTATGAAATATAAAAGATAAGTAAATTTATGAATACAGGCATATAGGTTAGATGCAATTGAAAATTACACTACTCAACCAGTTTTAAAAATGGGTTTGATTCAAATGAGTCCTGAAGTTCTAATCTGATAAATTTTACACTTCAGCCTTGCCTGAGACTATACTCAGATAATCTAGAAATTCTAGGTTTTCATAAACTTCAGTGTAGCAGCAGTATGATAAAGCTCAACTATTTGTGGGTTTTACTATTCTTAAAAGAGCATGATTTTTTTCCTTGGTTCGGACAACTGAACATAATAAAAAGTATAAACAGGGGCTGTTGTTAACATAATAATCAAATAAATGAAATTATTTTAAGTGTTGGGGAAATGGTACTTGTAATTTAAAAACCTGAGGTAAATAAAGTATTAAATAACCCCTACAGGTAGCAAATCTTAAGAGTAGCAAATGTTTACATATAACAACCTGAATGAATTATTCTGTGGCATAGTAAAGTTCCTTTCCAAAAAAGTAATTTATTTATGCTCTCAAATAACCCTCTTACCACAAACTTGATCATTTTATCTATTATTCCAAAATAAAAATTCTCCAAGGGATAGGGAAATTCAATTTTGCATAGGGCTAAAACCTGTTCTCTATCATCTTAATCTTGTCTTTCAAAAATGCTCTTAAGTGAGTATGTAATGTAGAAATAATATAAAAATAAGATTCTTACCTTTAACACCTAACATAGTGCCTAACATGATTTCAATTCTTTTGAGTAATACCCAGCAAATTCTTATTTTATCCCTGCAGAAAAAAATTAGTGCAAGAAAAATCAAGCGGTATTTTCTTACCCACAATCTGGAGCTGGACACCACCTACAATCAGGATCTGCAACAAGCCACCGTCTAAGCATAAATTCTTCATATTTTTCCATCAAGACATCATCACTTAATATCAAGCGAATGTCATGGGGATTAAACCGTTCAGTACATTCTGGGCAACTGATATTAACTCTACTTTCAGAAATTTCTATCCTCAGGTATTGTCGTAAGCAATCCACACAAGATCTATGATGACAAGTCATTATTTCGGGAAATCTGTCTTTAGAGTGCCGCAAAAGGCACAGAGGGCACTCTATAAAGTCTCCAATTTGTTTGCTTATAGAAGTTAATCCATTGTCAGAAGAGGTATTTGTAGAGAAAATGGAGTTCTTATCAGTACACATTTCAGAATGTATACTTTCAATACTTGCAATTCCATCCACCCCCCCATTTAGCTCCCTTGATTTACGTTTGTTATCCTTTTTCCTCCGAAACAGAGAGCCTATTGAAATTCTTCTTTTTTTGGGTGCTTTTTTAACGGAAGGCAAGCTTACAGATGAAGCAGAAGACTGAAGATCTCGATCGGAACCCATTTGCCGATGTAAACTCATGTCTAAAATGCTCATTAGAATTGAGTCAGGGACAGTGTTTACACACAGCCCTTCATTATACTCAAAAATAAATCCTATTTCTTGTTCTTGCAGTCAGATTAAGTCATGATGTATGAAGATCCTACTTGGTTCCTTCAGAGAATTCTTGAAAAACTTTGATTTATAGAAGATGTTATCATAGATGTCCTGAAAAAACAAAAACCAAGATCATTAATCGTATTTTTAGCCTGCAAGTTTTTGTAACTTACAAATTATTTACAAAATTTCAAACCCATATGTTCTTTAATCTTAGTTTAAAAATAAGGTCAACTTATTAGTTTATAGGAGAATATAAAATTAACACTGAACTAGCAATAATAACATTCTTTATAATCTTAAAAGATCTGAGCTAACCTGATCGTTATAAAATCTTAGGTAAAATTTCTGATCATTATCACTTCAGCAACACCTCACGGCCTTTAGGAGTTTTTGCTTTTAATTGATAATAAAGGATATGCACAAATACAAAGCACTAAGGACAGTTTATATAATCTTGAAAAAAAATATCAAGTGGAGGAGGGCTCTTCCACTGTCAGAACTATGATTTATTATAAAGTTATAGTAATTAAGGCAATGTGCTATGTCACAAGGATTTACATAGAATAATGGAACAGAATATAGTCTGAAAGTTCCAGATATGTGATACTTGATTTATGACAAAGGTTACCTTGCTGAGTACTAAGAATGGACTTTTTGATTTTTTTAAGAAAAAAGTACTATGTCTACTGGTTATTCATCTGAGAAAATGGTTTCACCTATGGCTCACCCCATGCATAAAAATCAATACCAGATGGGTCACACATATAAATGTGAAAAATAAAACCATGCAAACTTTAGGAGACAGTGTAAGAGAATACTTCAATGAAAAAATCTCTTAAATGGAACATACAAAAGTGCTAACCATAAAAGATGGATAAATTGGACTATAATAAAGTCAAGAGAAAGTACTAAGTGTATGGGAGAATATATACAACTTAAGAAGGAACAGTATCCAGAATATGTAAAGAACATTCAAATCAATAAAAGTAGATAACCCAACACAAATGGACAGAGGATGTAATACGTATGTACGTTACAAAAGCATAAGAAAAAATGTTCCATCAGCAAATAAAGTTACATTGAGAGACTACTATGCACCCATGTGATCAGGGTGGCTATAATTAAGACTGGTATTTTTATATGCTGTAGGAGTAAGAACCCTCCCATATTGGTGGTGGGAGTATAAAATGGCCCAACTTCTTTGGAAAGTTGTTTAACAATATCTACCAAATCTGAACAAACTGAGACTGTAATCTATTACTCAGCATTACTCTTAACAAATGAGGGCACAAGGCAAAATAAATGCATCAAAAGACATACATAACTGTGTTCACAGCAATATTTATAATACTAGTCAAAATATTGCAAACAACTCACATTTTATCAACAGAATAAAGAAGTTGAGGTATATTCATGCTCTAGTATACCATAAAGTAATGAAAATACTGCTATACACAAAAAAGAAGGAATACCACAAAAGAATGTGTTGTATAATTCTATAGAATTCAAAAAAGGTAGAATTAATCTACAATGTTAGAAGTCAGGGTTGTACCTTCTTCTTGGGGGTACCCCCTTCTTGGGGATAAACACAAAGAGACCTTTAACATGTGTAGTGATTACAAAGGTATGAGATGTGATAGAACAACAAAATAAATGTTTAAAAATTTTTAAAAATGTATTACAGTAAAAGACACATTATCATTAACTCCTCAGAATATTTCCCCTCTCTTTGAAAAACACTTATTCTATCATTCTTGCCACTTGTGGAAGCAGTTGTGGAAGTTTTCTTTAGTGAGTGTCTTTAGTTGCACTATTGTGGCTGCCTTGATATCTTGAATTTTCAGACTCCAAACATTTACCTTTCATAGTCATTGTGACTTGAAGAATCAGAAGTTGCATGGTCAATACCAGTAAGGTGGAAAAGGACACACTGCGATGGTTTTTTACGAGCCTGCCTTTCTGTTGGATGACACTCAACAGCAGCAAGCAGTGTATTTCTTAATCACACCTCATAATGGCATGAAAGAGGACTTCTAGTGCTTCAAGGAGTGGCAGGAATGATGAGACAAATATGACCAAAGCAAGGAGTAGCAGTTTGGGGGGGATTAATAGCAATGTATCTTTTACTGTAATATATTTGTTTTCATTTTAACATTCGTATGTTTTGATCACAGTGCATTACGTTCATACAGAATGAGAGAAAACAAAAATTGCAAACGATTACATATAGTATGAGCCCATTTGTAGAAAAAAATAAAACCACACTGTGTTATATATACATGTTGTACAGAATTTCTTGAAACATAAGTTAAGAAACCATTAACAATGGTTACCACGAGAAATACAATCTTTAGTATTTACTTTCTGCCTTCTGGACTATTTAAAATGACATCTTAAATATTAATTATTTCTAGTTAAGCCACATAAACAACAATAACAAAAACGAACAACAACAACATACTGCCCAATCAAAATTTCTGAGGATGAGGTCCAGAGTTTCTGTATTTAGAAAATGCTGTTCAGCGATTTGGTTGCATACTCTGATTAAGAAGTACTAATACTGAAGAGACTGTGTTAAAATAGACTTATTTTTAGAATCTAGACAATTTAATGACTGTCTATAAGCATCTGCCTAAAGGGGATTGGGAAGCCTCGAAAATATTGTAGCTGAATTTCACAGCTGAAATCTAGCCTAATATGCTAAAGCTATTACCATTGACAAGATACATATATTTCCTATCCTTATTTTGATATCTAGAATAGAAACATATTGTCCTAAAACCAATTAAGACATTCATGAGGTCTACTGGATAAAATACAGAATAAATTATATAAAATCCTAAATGTCCATATGATAGAATATTTTATACTATTTCAGAACAGGAACCAATAATGAAAGGAAATAATTCTACTTAATGGTATTATAGGAAATACCCTCATGCTAATAATCCCTAACCTTAAGAAACACTTTAATATAGATTTACTATTACAAGAATCTGCCAAGCTATAATGCATTGATAACATAAAGAAAAAGCAGTGAAGGAGAAAATATAACATAGGTTGGCCTTTGTGATGGGTAATTTTATGTGTCAACTTGAATGGGCAAATGGATACCCACCCAGATAGCTGGTAAAACACTACTCTAGGATGTGTCTGTAAGGGTGTTTCCAGAAGAGATAAGGATCAGAATTAGCAGACTAAGTAAAAATTGCTCTCACTAATACGCATGGGTACCAGTAAAGCCACCAAGGGCCCAAACAGGAAAAACAAAAAAGAAACAGGAAGAATGAATTTGCTGCTCTCTGCTAGGTTAGGATCACAATCTTTCTCTTGCTTTTGGACATCAATATTATTAGTTCTCAGACCTCTGAACTCAAATCTGTACACCACTGGCTCCTCTGGTTGTCAAACTTTTGGGTTTGGACTAGAACTGTATCAGTTTTCTTGGCCTCTAGCTTACAACGGCAGATTATGGGACTTCTCTGCCTCCATAGTCATGTAAACCAAGCCTTTATAATAAATCTTTTTCTATATAATGATTTCAAAAGGGACAAAATTCTAAGCCTACTTATCCAACCTTCTCTATTCTACAGTATTTATATCACTTTTAAAGTCAAGATTTCTGGAATCTTTCTTTTTCTACCTCTTAAAGAATATGTGAGAAATTAAGAACTAGAAATGGCCCCAAAACAAAGGTGTTTTCTACCATGTGTAAAAGCTACGTGGCATAAAGATCCAGCAAAAGTACTGACTTTACTGACTCATCTTAAAATATATTTAATTTGACAACCATGCTTTAACACTTTGTAAAAATTACAAAAGTTGAGTACTCTAGCTAAAGCATCTTACCAATAATTACAATATCCTTTAATGTGAAACGTGCCTCAGTTTTTAAATAAACTTACAAAACAAGATAAGAATGAACAATCTATACAGACAGCATACCAGGTTTGAAGAAAAGCTGTATTAGTCAGGGTCCTAGCAAAAACCAACGCATTTATAAGTCAGTTAACTGAAGGATGCACTCAAAAAAAGGTGTGAATAGTGTCAAAGAAATCAAATTTCAGAAAGCTGCTGACATCCTTTAGAATGAAACAGCAAGGAGGGAGCCATTATTGGAGAGCAGCTGATCAACAGTAGCTGATGGAATAAATACCCAGTTTCCTTCTCCTCAGGATCCAAAATCTTGCCAGTGCCTCCCAATAGCCAAATCTAAATCCAAATCTAATCAGAAGTCAACAAGGGAGGATAAATGAAGCAATTCTTAGAAGTCAACCTTCTGAAGCACAAGGCAAGATAAATGAAAAGGTAGGAGAAGGGTGTTGATTCTGGAGAGGGCAGGACAGGAAAACCAACCAATACTGGATGTATAAAGAGACCCTGGAAGTAGAAAGACTTGGCTCTGCTACTCTTAGTTATAACACCTTAGATAAGGTACATCCCTAAGTCTGTAATCTCCATTACAAAACATGGATGACTCCACTGATTTAAAATGTTCCAAGAATAATCTGAAATTGAAATGCTGAAAGTATCTAATAAAAGCTAACACTGTACTATATATTAGCTGAAATGATATGAAAGATCAGCTTTGTATCCCTAGCCTAACACCTTACATAATATGTAGTTTATAAAAAGTGAGTAATAAATATTGGCTAACTAAGTGATGCTTTGGGGTTGCTACTGTTGCATGATCCTTAATATACTGCCTTTCTGCAGCTAGTTTTAAACTAGAAAAAAAAAAAAAAAAAAGACAAGACCCTTTTATTCCACAAGTGCTACAGGATTCTTAACACATGTTAAATACCCTGAAATAATATAACTTCAAGAATTATAGATTAAAAATACCCCATGGATAAACATTTTCTAATTGTAAACACTGTAGTAGCATCTAATAGCCACCTATGTGACTAAATGACTTATGACTCATTGGCAAGCACTTTAGAAAGCGAAAGCTGGGTAAAAAGTCTACAGAATGCTTCCCCCCTTTACTTCTCAAAAGAAATTTCTAATTGCAGCCACTGTGCTGCGTACAACCATGGACAGCTAGTACTGTGGCTCCACAAGATCGAAAACTTTTAACACCATTGTGTAATTTTTAGGAATATTTTTCACAACTTACTCAATTATGTGGTATTTCAGTACAGACTGCACACAGGACAACAAAATGCTGTGTAGGCAGTGCACTGCTGGCTCTACTTCCTGGATGCATGACATGCAGTCCAAAGGAAACCTGTCACTTAAAACATAGCACTTACAGATAACAGTATTTCAACTTACCTATACACATATGCCTGTGAAGACAGGCATTTGTTAATGAGCAGACAATACATTTTCTTACTTAATTATTAAACTTGGGTTTACTGTGTTATATCATAAAATAATTTGATAAGTTAAAATGGCTCATTTAGCAGCTGTGATACAGAAAGCACAAAAACATATCAAATGGTTTTTTACTCAATGTTGTAGCAACATATATAATCAACTAATACAAAAGTTAATAGTTGGTTATTTATCAATTTTTTGAATATACACAGCTATAATCAGACATTCAATTAAAAAAATTAATCACATCTCTTTAGTAAACTTTTATAAGACCTGTCTTCCTGGAAAAAATATCCCTTGCTTCTTAATCATGCTTTATTCACATCATCACTTCTTGGCAGTATGTACATTTGTGAAAAACTATTTTTGAGGATGAAATACATGAAGAATAAAATTAGACAAAAAACTTCTGACCAGCACCTTGAAAACTCACCAAGAATTGTACCTACTTTCACTGAACTAGACACCAATTCAGGGTAAGTTTCACAATAACAAGGGCAAATATCCCATTAGTTTTATGTTTCTGTTGCTTTTTTTCAAATGTTACAATAAAAGATTTAAAAATAAAGGAAGATTTTTTTTAACTTATATACCTTAGCTATATTGTATTATACATTTTACATGTGTACTGAGACAATTCTTTTTCACTCAGCGTGGCCTAGACAAGCCAACAGGTTGAACACCCATGGTCTAAATACTAAATATTAGATCAAAGAGTACTTACAGCTTCTCTAATTCTCTTTTCTTTTCCAGATATCTGGTAATGCAACCATATTTACCAGCACTGTTGAACACCACAGGAAGAACATTAACTCTTTTCCCCACCTTTCATCTTAGTGAGGAGGAAATAGGTATAGAGAATTCCAAGCAGAGTTCCTAAATATCATTAACTTGGTCACTACTAAAGTCAGAAGATTCAAGTCAGAGTCATGAAAGCAAGATTCTATTTTAGATGTTGCATTCTATATTATAAAAGTACAACTTTTTCAGTATATACTTATGTTAGGAAGATAGAAGGAAATGAGGAATAAGGGAAATGTTTAAATTTTAATGGCTATCTACATGTGAGATTGGAAAAACAAGAGGAACATTTGCTTTGATGGCTGAGAAAGATTTCTTAGGGCTTTTATGCTACAAGTCACTGACATTTCACTTTTTGTAAACCATGTTTGTGTCATGCTGGTAGCCTTTTCCTTATTGATATAACACATATACATACACACACATATTTGCTATCATGTCAGATACATCTTTTTTAAAACTGTATTTGTTTATATGAAAACTTTTCAATGCAGAAATTTCAAAAAAATTTTATGTGAACAAATTCATTTATCTAACTTTTGGTTTCTATACCTGTCTTATGGTTGGTACTGTGCCACTCAGCTATAACCCTGGCCCCCAAGATTATATTTTTAAAATTCTCTAATGTTTTCTAGTTTTAAAAAACATATTTCAATTTGAAAATCAGGAGTAAGCTGAGATCAAAATTTTATTTTTAAATGGCTAGCCAGCCAGTCATTGTAACACCAGTTACTGAATAATGATCATTCTGCTACTTGACACCCACTGATTTGATAAGCCATTTTGCTAAGTGACATGGACTTCTAAAATAAGCTGTTGAAATAGATTAGCAAACTGTTTTGTTCCAATTTGTACTCCCACTAGCCACAATAGGTGTTTATTTCCCTGAATTCTCACCAACATCCTTTGTCGACAGTTTTTAATATTTGCTTATGGAATCCTTTCAGAGGATAAACCTATTTAAAACAGTATCTGTCATTTCTGGGATTCTTTACTCCTTCTTATGGATCTACAATTCTACCTTGTGTCATTTTTCTACAGCCTCAAAGAATTTCCTTTAGCATTTTGTGGTGTGTAGATCTCCTAACAATGAACTACCCTTTCATTTATTTGAAACATGTCCTTATTTTGTCTTTTAATAAAAACAGATACATCTGCTGAATACAGAATTCCAGGTTGAAAGCTTTATCTTTTCAAGACTTTAGGTCATTATTAAATTGCATTCTGTCCACTTCCATTTTTGGTAAGCCACCTTTCATTAATATTTTAATTCTCTCGTATTTAATGTCACTTTTTCCCCCTTAGCTAATACTCAACAATTTCTATTTTTCACCCACTGTGGTGGTGGTCACTTATAATCCTAGTACTTGGGGCCCTGAAGCAGGAGGACCATTGTTCAGTACAAGGCCAGTCTGTGCTACACAGTGAGTAAAGGCCAGTCCAAACTAGATAGTGAGACCTTGTCTCAAAAAACACAAACAATTTCTATTTTTCATGATGAGCAATTTGATTAATATGTGCTGAGATGTAGCTTTCTTTGTATTTAACTTACCCTGCTTTGGGTTTGCCAAACTTCCTGGATTTGAAGTTGACTCAAATTGAGTTAAGAATTTCAGGTAAAATTACTTAAATATTTTTAAATCTACTGCCCTTTCTCTACTTTTAGAATTATAACTTTTTGTATGTTAGACAATTTAACTTTAACCCAGTGGCCACTGAGGCTTTGTTCATATACACACACACACACACACACACACACACACACACACTCTTTTTGGTACTGGGAATTGAATTCATGACCTTGTGCTTGCCAGGCAGGTGGCTGCGTCACTGAGCTATATCCCTGGCTCTTTATTCATATTTTTGAAATCATTTTTTTCTACATTCTTTGGCTGATTTTTATTAGTGTATCTTCAGTTTCACCAACTTTTTCCTCTGCTGTCTTCAATCTGCTGTTAAATCCATTCAGTGAAGTTTTCATTTTAGGTAATGTATTTTCTGTTGCAGACTGTTCTTTTTTATAGTTTTCATTTCTCTACTAAGATTACCCATTTGTTCAGTCATGATCATATCTCCCTCTTTATATCCTTAAAAATATTAGAGTTGGTTTAAAAGTCTGTCTACTAATTCTCCTAACTTATTGGGGAGCAGTTTTTCCAGTGAGCTGTATTTTTCTGCTTCTTCACATGTCTAGTAATTCCATATTATAAACTGGATACTGTGGATCATATGTTGTAGAAGCTCTGGAATCTCTTTTCTGAAGAGCAAAGATTTCAATTATACCTGGTAGTTAACATCATTGGTTCATTAACTTGACCTTACACAGGCTTGGCTTTATGCTTTTTTAGAGTGGGTCTGTAGAAATTAGAAATGTTGATAAAGTCCTTTACCTTGATGGAAATCAAACATCAAATTCTGTCTTCCCTGCAGAAGGAAAACAACTAAAATTCCTAGTTTTTTTCTGCCTTCCAGCTATGGTTTTCCTTTAAGATCCTTGAAATCTCCATACATAGCTTAAGAAACAATGAGTTATTAGAGGTTATCGTAGACTTAGGAGCTACCCTACTGTAACAACCTCCTTTCGGGATTTATCCATTCAATTTCCAGCCACTCTGATGATCCCAAACTCTATTACCTCACACCTCAAACCATTAAGACTATGGTTTTCTGTTTGAGTTCCAGCTGCCCCTTGCTACATGGACTTTACTTTACAGAGAATGACTTATAATTTGGGAGCGGGGATATCTGACAATTTTTCCAAAGGATACCTTCCTCTAGGCTGTGAGATATGATATTCTTTAAGCTGCATACATATACGGTTATTGTCACAGAAAATTTTAGCCTCAGTATACATTTGTGATCATCACAACATAACCGTTCATTTGACTGCTTTAAATTATTTTGCCTTTGCTCCATGCAATCTGCCTAAGTATTAACTTATTTTTCCTTTCAACAAATATGTTCAGTGTCTATCATGTTTCATATATTCTTCTAAGTGCTACGTATACAAACTGAACAAAATAGACAAAGCCCCTGTTCTGTGGAATTTTAATTCTAATGCATCTAAACTAAACATTGAACAGACATTTCAGGATATATCTTCTTTAGAAAATAGAGCAACACGAATGAATTTGCCAGGACCTAAATTTTAATAGTGTTTCCTTCTTAAGCACAATTATTTAAAAACATACTGGGCTGGGGGTATAGTTCAGTGGCACAGTGCCTGCCTGGCAAGTATGAGGTCCTGAGTTCAAGTCCCAGTACCACAAAAAAACACACAAAACTTATTATAACTTACAATTACTATTATACTTGGACATATATGTTAGTTCCAAGATCTAAACAAATAATTATCAAAATCTAATTTAAATCTTTCTTCTTAAGAGACTATTAATACTCTTAAGTAGTCTGTTTTTCAGTAACAATGGTTTTTAACATCCTCACACTCTGGCAGACAGTTTAAACTGCACAAAAAGGAATCACTAGTTACCTAGCCAAATTATCTAGTATAGAGAATACTGTACTCACTTAGCTCACTGTGCGTAATTTCAGAAACCAGTATTATCAACAGTGGGAAAGGCCTCAGAATTTGACTATTTTGCCTCTGCTTTGTCTTCTAAGACAATGAGAAAAGTATGTGTTTTTCCATAAAACCTTCTATATGCAGTATTGCAAACACCACTCCACTAAATTTATATATGGTTATGTACAATTCAGTGTAGTAGCTGACTGCCAAAAAAGAGAGTAACTATCAGAAGCAAAATCTTTTAATGAGATACAACTAGAAGTGATGTACTACAAATGATATTATCTATATAAGCTAATTTTGAGCCATGTAATTAAGAGTTTTTGTAAATCTGAACATAACTAAGAGACGTTTAAAGCATTAAATCGGTTAGATTTTCACATATGGCTTTTTCTTAACAGATAAATCATTAAGGTTTATAATAATGAACTTTGCTATTACTCTAAAAAGTTATTTAAATGTTTAAACTTCTTTTTAAAGTTGTATCATTCATGAACTCTATACTTGCTTATAACACGTGCTTAATTTGGAAATGCCGTATTTTCCATTAATATATCCATTCCCCAGTATAGCTGAATTCAGATACCAAGTACCAGTGCATTCTTTGACTATAATTTTTGCTATTTAAATAGTATTAAAAAGACAGACTCTAAAAACTCTAGAGTTCATTTTTCTTTATATAACTTGTCATAGTAAATATATAATAGACAATAATGTCTGGGAAAAGATGAAAATACTTAAAAATAAAGAGTAATGAATGAACTGGCTTCAGAAAAATCTATTAACTCTCAGATGTAATGCTAAATTATGAGCATAATAGGTACGTATGTACTAGTTAACAGGATACAATCACAGCTTTCAATAGATTCTCCAAGGAGTCCAATAAAAGGTTAGCTGCTATTGAAATGTTAACAATTAACTTGTTAGTAAAAATTAACATTAGATCACCTAAATCTTTCCTGCTCTCACTATTTACAAGTACAAATTTTCATCTCTATACCAATTACAAGCTCAATTTGAACACTCTTTTAATTCAGTAAGATCTGAAGTTACAGATCTTTCCATAAGTTTTTGAAAAACGTAAAATACATATTCATTCCTAAGCAGCTGTCTCTATTTCACTGAACAATGAGCATGAGGTAGGTTGACAATCTCTCACATCTACTGAAAACAAAAGCCACACAACAGATAATCAACACTGTGTGTTCAAATATTAAATGTATTTAAATATAGTGCTTGTTTGACTATTTTAAAGTCACTAAATCTAAAGCGGCGCAGAGAAAATAAGAACGAGAGAGATAAGGAAAAGGCCTTTAATGCGGAGGGCATGGGAGAGCTTTAGGGGCAGGGAGCGGGTGTAAAAGCTCTCAACAAGAACAGAGGAGTGTAGTTACCTTTATCAACTTTGGCTGGGGGAGGAGTTTGGGGAGGTGGGCAAAATGACATATTGACAGGTGATTTGAGGGAGCATCTGCCTGTATAAAGCAGGAGACAGAAAGATTTACTGGGGTCTGGGGGTGGAGGCTTGGTGGGTTGTGGAGTCTTGGGATTGGAGAGGGCTTGGTGCAGGCGTAAAAGGGAATGGGAGGTTTATCTGTGGAATGAGAAGGAAAACATGGAGTTTACTCTTGGAGAGCTAAGTTGTTTCTCTGGGTCCAGTACCAAGTTGGGGGGATGCTAAGCCCCAGGCTAGCAGAACCTATCATTCCCATCTTTTTGATTTATGGGTGAACAGGGGCAGCGTTCATCTTATACTACTTCCTGCTGGAGAGGGGCGTCGTAGTGGGGACTGTTGCAGTTGTCAGGATGATGGGTTGGGCCCACGTAGAAGCTGGTGCCAGGGTCTCAGCCAGGATGAGGAGCTCTCTGGTAGTGAAGGTCCATATCCTGAATGGAAGAAATCTTGGGGAAAAAGAAGTTTAAAAAGACAGGGAGCTGCAAGTAAAAACATGATGAGTAGTATGAGAGGTCCCACCAAGGGGAGGAGATGGGGGGGCCTTGCCCCTCAGAGACCAGATAGAAAAACCTTGTCAGTGATATTAATGTTGCTGGAGAGAGTCTCGAATGTTTGCTCAAGGAGAGAAGAAATGGAGAGCTGTATTGTGGAAGACTGGGTGAGACCCAGGTTATTTAACCTTTTGTGGAGCTATTTGGACTTCAGTAGGGTTCTGCTAGCCTGGGGCTTAGCATCCCCCCAACTTGGTACTGGACCCAGAGAAACAACTTAGCTCTCCAAGAGTAAACTCCATGTTTTCCTTCTCATTCCACAGATAAACCTCCCACTCCCTTTTACACCTGCACCAAGCCCTCTCCAATCCCAAGACTCCACAACCCACCAAGCCTCCACCCCCAGACCCCAGTAAATCTTTCTGTCTCCTGCTTTATACAGGCAGATGCTCCCTCAAATCACCTGTCAATATGTCATTTTGCCCACCTCTCCAAACTCCTCCCCCAGCCAAAGTTGATAAAGGTAACTACACTCCTCTGTTCTTGTTGAGAGCTTTTACACCCCCTCCTTGCCCCTAAAGCTCTCCCATGCCCTCCGCATTAAAGGCCTTTTCCTTATCTCTCTCGTTCTTATTTTCTCTGCGCCGCTTTAGATTTAGTGACTTTAAAATAGTCAGACAGTGCCATTATGTCGCCTTCACACAAAATGGCATTTACCACTGAAAAATATTTCTTTAGTTTATTATGCCTTATAAGGTAAGTCAATAAACCATTATCTCTAAAAAAATGTAACAGACATAAGAAGGTAAAACATTTAATGCCCAAGGTGAAAGGCAGTAATGGTACTAGAACTATAATCTAAATGCCTTCCAATTAGTTAAATGTCTTCTTAGAAATATGAGCACACTATATGCAGACTTAAGGAAATCTGCCTACTATGGATCTCTACCAAGCGGTTTGTGGCTTTAGGTCAGTATCAACCTCTCCATACCATCTGTAAAATAGGTATAACAGTATTGTGGCAGAGATGATGCTAATATGTTCATCCATTTCAAAAGGGAAGGACATTTTTCAGCCCATTTGTAGCTAGGTGTGACCACATAAGTAGTCCCGACCAATGCAATTTGTGTACAATGATATATGGCCTTTCAAGGAGGCCCCTAAATCCTTAAACTCTCTGTCTACTCAAAGACTGGCTAAATGCAATACTGTAATTTCTGTGGTTGATTCCAAGCAGAACACAGGGGACAGCATAAACAAAACGCTGAAGGAATCTAGACACCTGAATCATCTATACTGTTCTTAAGTGTGAATAAGAAATACATATTCATCATGTTTCACCATGAGATTTTGGAGGTGTCTGTTTCAGACACAATAGGCTAATTGTGTCTTGTCACCTAAAAGGAGATAAAATGAGGTAATAAAATTTACGGTATTTTAGGGGCAAATGTTTTTTCAATGTTCTACAAATATAGGTTAATGATGGAGCATACACTGAGAATAAAACATGAACTTAGAAGTATATACTGAGTTCAAGTTCAGCCTCTGAGATTTTCAGTAGCTAGACATATGACATTGAATTAAACTACTAAAACTCAATTTCTTCAACTGTATAACAGGAGTAATAACAGTATCTAAATCCATAATTATTAGAGCTTAAACATATAAAGAATTCAACAAAGAGGATGGCATATATCATTTGCTAAATATTAGCTATAACTATTATAAACATATGAGAAGATAGCACAAATAAATTTAGACCATTTACTGGGTAAAAATGTTGGGAGATCACTACACCTAAGATTAGAAATAAAATGTAACAAATGGTAGGCTCTGAAGCAGTTTTCCCACCAGTATAGTTAACCCCTCAAAGTTTGAAATACTTTATTATACACGTACATAAAATTTTGAGAAGGTAAATAAATTTTTCAGTTTTATTAGTTTGTATAGCTACAAACCTAACTCTAGTGATCCTTTCAGATTAAAAATGGAATACTTTCAACTTAATTACTTCTAAATAAGAGAGACAGAGATAAATAAATTATTAACGTAGGTAAGAATCAGTTTCCAGGTACCAATTTCCACTTCTGAAAAGTACAAAGACTCAGATATACTCATGACCTTGAGTTTTACACTTAAGATACTTTTTGTGATCTCCCCAAAACAGAAAAAGATCAGAATAAACTATTCCCACATGACACAAAGTCTTCCAAAAGAGATATTAACCAGCTTCACAAATATGTACCTGCTACATTTACCTATTTAAGCCTTGACTGAGAAGTAAAATAGAATGATGCATTGTGGTTTTCGTTATCTATTCATTATTCAGTCCAATACAAAAATGTAGGCTGCTACAGAAAAAGTATTATTCATTCCCTTCTCCCAATTACAAGGAAAAAAAAGATTTACGCCATTCTGGCTAGCTAATTCCAGGGCTTCTTTTGGCACTGGCAAGGCACCAGAGAGAGATGGCAAGGAAAGCAGAGTGCAAAATGCCAGGTACATGAAGTACCCACAGACACGCAAGTTTTTACTTAGGTTTTTTAAAAGGTAACTCGCTGTCAAAAAATTTCTTCAACTGATTTAAAATACACATTGCTGCAAATCAGTAGAAGGGAAATGTTAACCTAGTAAAAAATCTTAGCCAAGCATATTTACTTCTTTGAATTTCTATTTGCTTATCTGAAAGCTAAGGTGCTAGGCCTGGTAGAGCACACCTGTAATCCTAGCTCTCAGGAGGCTGAGGCAGGAGGATCACTGCAAGTTTGAGGCCATTCTGGGCTACATAATGAGTTCATGGCCACCCTGAACTACACAGTGAGACCCTGTCTAAAAAAAGTTTAAAAAAAAAAAAAAAGGAAAGAAAGCTTAGGTGATTAAGACCAGATAATGCCTAAAATTGCTTAGTTCTGAAAGACTAAACTGGGCAAGGTGGTGAAGCCTGTTACCCCAGCACTCTATGATGCAGGAGGGTGGAAAGGTTAAGCCCAGCCTGGGCAATTCAGTGACTTAGGGGGACCCTGTCTCAAAATTTTAATAAGTATTAAAAGGAGTTGGAAGTCGTAGCTCAGTGCAGAGATCCTGGGACCACAAAACCAAATTCCCAGTACCACAAAAACAAATCCTATTCATATGCTGCATATATAGTTTATTTTTATTAGTATATGTTTGTAGTATATAATGTTTACATACATCTTAGGAAGTAAGATATATATACTGAACATACTTTAGGGTTTTTTTTATTCCTCTTCCCTTTCTTTCCTCTGTCTCTAGATCCCCTTCCCACAAATTCCTTTGCCTTTTTTTTTTTCAGTTCATGTTTGCAACAAATAATGATTATATTCACTGTGGGTAGTTGGTACACGTACATAATACATCTCAATTTTTTCCATACCCCACTCCCTTCCTCCCACTGTCCATTTACATTTAATTAAGTAATTCTCTAGGATTAAAAGTAGATAAAAAATTATACATTTTAAATAATTTTTTTTCTTTTTCAAAACATCTCCAAATTCTCAAATTAGTATATTCTTCTGTCTTATTAAATTTAGTAGCATGAATATAATCTTTATAAATTGAATTTTACCAGTTTCCATGATTAATTTGAACTATTCTATTTTTGGACAATTAGAAGTATTAAGTGTTTGGACTAATTTTGTTCTAACTACTTTTCCTGGATGCCGCCTCCCCCACTATAAACTGATAACAGCAGCATCTCACTTTCTCCAATTTTGGAGGCTCATTTGCCTCTTATATCCTAAAAAAACATACTAGGCAAGGGGGAGAAAAAACCTCCAGTTAGCTAAATCATTTTCTGTGTAATATTTTATGTACATAAAGGATAGAGCACAACGGTCATACAGCTATTTTTAAATTTTTCTTCAAATTATGAAGCAATTCTCAGAACAAAATTTCTTGGGAAACAAAAGGGACACAATAGGCAGAAGATGTTTTCCTTTGAACATGCAGCATTGGTATTAGTGTCTAAATAAGTCCCCCTAAAATGATATTACAATTTCAAACACAAAGGAAAATTACCTTATGGGAAGGAAACAGAAGAGCACTTTCTAAAGAAAACAAAAGTATTCAGGTAAGAATAATAAACAATCATAAAGGTTTATCATTGTTACAGTTTTCTCATTAAGAACTTAAAAAAAAATCAATTTACCTACAACTCTAAAACATTCTATTAAATTAAATCTATATCTTAACTATTGACTCTTCAATCTGAAGACCAATGTGAAAAGTAGTCATTCAAGAGGGTCTACTAGCCGGATGGTGGTGGCTCACGCCTATAATCCCAGCACTTAGGAGGCTGATGCAGAATGACTGTTCCGAGTTTGAGACCAGCTTGGGCCACAAAGTGAGCTGAACTGCTAGCGAGACCCTGTCTCAAAAACCCACAAAAATAAATAAATAAATAAATAAAAATAATAAAGTAGGTCTACCAACTTCTTAGAAAGGGTCTTCATTTGTCAACTGATGCCTGACCTATCAGATTAGGCTCTTTGTTAAGGTCTTCTTAAACATTTCTGTTGGTTTCCCAGGTAGTAAATAAAAATCTCAAACTTCACATGGTATTCAAAACCATCTCCGCATCTAACCTTAGTTTCTCATAGTTCTATATAAAACCCAACACTCTAGCCAATTGGCCTATTTGTTAAATATCTTAACAAAACATACGTAGTTTCACCTCCACGACTTTTCTATGAGTTTTCTTGGCCCCAAATACTCTTTTCCATTTTCTTTGCTATTTTAAAGAATTACTCCTCCTTCAAGGTCCACCTCTTATCTCCACAAATTATTCTAGGTCACCAACTAAAAATAAACACTGCTAAAATTGCTCCATGCTTTTATACAGAAGCTTACAATATTCTAAATACTTTGTCTCAATATTGTAATGTGATTCTTTATTAGGAGGTGGGGGAAGAGTTAAGCAGAAAGAAGAAAATCAAGAGAATAATGTGATGGTGATTATGATTTTAAATATGGTCACTGGTATCTCACAGAAAAACTGACATTTAAGTAAAAGCCTGAAAGAAGTTAAGCAGTTTGGTGGAAATCTCAGGAAAAAATATTCAAGGTAGAAAGACATTTCAACAGCTCTACAGGATTGTCGGGTAGGTTTAAGGAATAGGCAGGAAGCCAGAATGTGACCAAAGGAAAAAAGCATTTATGAGATAGATCAGAATGTAACAGGGCCAGATTGTGTGTGGACACTGGTCACTGTAAGGACTTTGGTTTTTAACCTAAGTTAGATGGTGAAACTTTTAGGGGTTCTAACCAGTTTAATATATGAGTAGTATAAACAGGATTATTTTTGTGTTGAGAACAGATGGACGGGACAAATGCAACTGGAGAATAGTTTAAAAGTCTATGGCAATAATCTAGGAAACAGAAGATGATGGCTTATTAAGTAGAGGTGAAGAGTGTATGCTTTGATACATGTTTTGAAGGCAGAACCTAACATTTCTGACAGACTGTGAACTGCTAGAGGAATCTGACCTGATTAATCAGGAGGCTGAAACTACCAGCCAAAATGCAAGAGGTGTAGAAAGAACAAGTTGAGGAAGAAACCAAGACTAGGAATTCATTTTCAGGTTTTTAAATATGAGATGCATTTTGAAAAAAATCTAGGTGGAAAAGTACATCCAAATACATCTTTTGACTAGTTTGGAGCTCAGGGGAAAATATCTGGCCTAAAAAAACAGAATTTGGGAGTTGTTATATGGATCTGTATAAAATCATGAATGTAGATGAAATCACCAAGGAATTTCACCAAGGGAGTAAACACAGAAAGGTAAAGAATAGATAAACCCTGTGGCATTCCAACACTAAGACACAGGGAAGAGGAGGTAGATTCAGTAAAAGAGACAGAATAAGTGGAAAGGGGATCTTTTAGGAATTATGCCATAAAAAGATAAAATTGGTTAGTCTAATTCCCTTCCCCCAAATGTCAACTACATATTAAAAAGTAAAGAGCAAAGTGACAAGCTGGGAGAGAGGGAAAAAATGACAGGAGTGAAAGTAACATGATGAACAGAATGTATCTTACAGGATATAATCTAGTAAACTTGTTAAGACTAGATAGGATTAACACACTTCCTCTGGTAGTTCTAAGAAAGGATTAGAATTCTAAAGGAAGAACTGTCTAATCTCTGATAGTTATGATGTATGATATAAAGCAAAGATAAGACAGATCTTTGGTTTACTGAAGAGTTTTTACCATGTATTAGTCTCCTGTGGCTGCTGTAATAACAAATTATCACATGCTGAGTGGTTTAAGACATTAAACATTTATTCTCTCACAGTTCTGGAGGTTAGAGGTCCAAAATGCAGCAGGGCCACCTTTTCCACTAAGGCTGTACAAAAGAATCTATTCTTTGCCTCCTCCAACTTCTGGTGATTATGAAATTTTCTTGGCCTTCTGGTCACGTCATTTCAATCTCTGACTCCACAGACACACTGCCTCCTCCTTTTCTGTATATTTTTTCTTATGTAACTTTCTTTGGCTTTTCCTTTTTAAGCACATTTGTCACTGGATTCTGAGGTTATCTGGATATCCCAGGATAGTCTCAAGACCCTAAGTTACATCTGCAAAGACTCTTTTTCCAAATAAGGTTAACACTGATAGTTTCTGGGGATTAGGATGTAAACATAACTTTTGAGAAGCTATCTCTCAACCCATTACACTTGGTTCCTGAAATTTTTGCTAAGGACATCAGTAAAGTATGCCATATTTATGCAAGAGACCATAGGATATTAATATTTGCCCATAGTTTTTCAAGAGTTGCATTTGTTTTAAAATTGATCATTATGTTTATAAGGAAATACCTATTTATTTGGCTATGGATAAGGAGAAATCTCTCAACTGCTAACCAAGTAGCCACTGCCAACCTTGGTTTGAATAAAAGAATTACCATCACTGTACCATATATCATACCCTCTGAAATGACAGGCTTTTTCAAACACTGTACTTCACTTTCCCTACCTATCACTCACACTACTTACTAGTTCCTATCTTCCCTTTTCAAAGGAATTTATTTCATGATTTTGATTTTGGGTACCTAAATAAGTCTCAACTATTCATACAAACAAAAAGTAAAGGCCAGACTAGTTAAATCAGTATTAAACAGATGAGAGGTTTAGAATTTAGTGCACAAATTAATCTCACTTCCCTGATTCTATGTTACAAGAATACCTTATATTGATTCCAAAGAGGGAAGGAACAGGACACTCCATATGCAGCAGTTTCATGGGGACATTCTTTTGCTTGTATAGCTTTACCACGACAAATTACTATTAATAAAAAGATCTTTGTCTAAGTAGTTCAGTGTTTCAAATACATAATTAATTTATACTAATCCAATTAAATAGTCACAAAGTCATTTTGGGATAGTTGTAAAACTGAGAGCAGAAGGATAGGTATTCTGACTTTCAATTCACTTCAGTAATTCCTTTGAAATGGCATATGCAGTCAAAAAACATATCAATCAAAGAAAGACTACCAAAAAAACTGAAGAATCTGTGGGAAAGGGCATTTTGAACAAAATACCCCTAGAATTACACTGTTCAGGTTGAATAAAAGAATGTAAAGTCACTCATTTATACATGTTGAAATGATAATATTTTGGATATGCTGGATTAAATTATAAAAAATAATATCACCTGTGTCTTTTTCCTTTTTAATGGAGCACCAGAAAATCTTAAAATTACATTAGTGGCTCACATTATACTTCTGTTGGACAGCACTGCTATGAAGTTATGTACCTGACTAGAGACTTTTACATTTTATCACAAATATTTTGCCTTTTTTCCCCCTTGGGAATCTATATAATAGATACTTTATTGGCAATTACTTATTCAACAGCTGTTAGGTTAAGGTTAAGATTAAGGTAAAGTGCTGAGGTCTTAAGAGTGAACAGGTAATAAACAGTCCCTGCCATCACAAAGCTTGCATTATCTCCTACATGATCTCATTTGTGATCATGCATAAGAATAATTTAGAATACTTAAACATTTTGGGGAACAAATGCCAATACTTGTTTTATAAATTACAAAACATAAATCCATAGATTTAGACTAGTGACCACCTATTTTTGTGATACAATATTTATAGTATTAACCTAATTATCCAAGAGCCTGATACTATCACACTTCCAATAGCTTGTCCTGGTTTCTTGCTCCTTCTAACTAGTTTGCTCCTTGCTAACTGCTCACTTTTAGAAAAGTTCTCTTCAACTGGCAACCAGCTAGTCATTCCCATCACAAGTCTTTACTCTCCTGGATCTCCAGAGTAGGGTAGGGATTGTGAATGTTAAGTTTACATAATCTTAAGCAGTCAACTCCAGTTTTGTGGAACAAAGATTTAGTCAAGTTTCTTTTGGGTTTAAACAAACTAGGTTAATTTCTGAAGAACATTTTTGTTCATAATTCATAAACTTATTTGTGAGCTACAGTTCTGCCCCACTGAGACGTTCACATAAAAAAACTGTGTTCCCAAACAGGATTTCTAAAACAGAACAACTACTAGTTCTTTAATAAATGATTTTAAAAATACTAAGTAACATCAACAGGACAAGACAAATAATGGTTTTAAGGCTAACAGCTCTCAAGAGAAAGGTTAACAATAAAACAATTCTTCAGGTGTTACTGAGCAACAAAAAGAACAATACAGCAAAAAGTAATTTTAAAAACACCTTTATCAAAATGTGTTTTTTCTCACTTGAATACAAGTGTCATTGACATATGACAGCTAATGAAAAACAAATGAAATACTCAAGTTTTAAACACCCAAAATGATTTTATTGCCTTTTTTGGTTGAAACATCACCATCTGAGATACAGATGTGACACTTATGACTGACACAGAACTGACACTTATGACTTTGAAAAAAAAGTCAAAGAAAAACAATCATTCCTGGTTGGTGGAACAAAATGCCTAAATAAGGGAAATTTAGCTATTCTCCATAAGAAATCAGATTAGCATCTTGCTAAATAGGAGTCAAGCCAAAGCTTTTTAGCTTTGATATAAGATCATGGGTCCTTTCACACAATCATTAAACTATTACTTGCTATGAGGAACTAGCTTGCCAAATACAACATAATATGCAATCAAATATAAATTTAGAAATTCAACTTTTCTTTGGCCTTTAACACAAGATGGCCTAATTTTTTAAAATCTGGGTCTCAACAATAAAAAAGACGATACAAGAGCATAAGCTTAGCAGTAAAAACCAGCCTGCCTTGACAAGTGTCACCTGTAAGTAATACCAGAAAAGCAAACAACAATTCTTTAAGATTCTCTGTATTACCTGAATAAAGAAGATAAGTGAGCAATTCTGATGAAAACTTTTTTTATTTACAAAGAATCTACATAAAGATCTGATGTAAACTTAACCAAATTATCACCAGCTTACTCTGTGCCAAATACTTGACTAGGGATTTTTCAAGTTATCACAAATACCTGCCCCTGCTACCCCCAGAAATGTCAGAAAACTACATTTCTCAATTCTCTGTTCTCTTCAGATTAAAAAAAAAAAAAATTAAAGGTACATGTATGGGGCAAGGGGAGATTAGAAACCAAAGAATTTCTGTGACAAATCCAAATAAATAAAAATCAGCACCTGCCATTAATTACCCATATTTAGTTCCACCTAAAATAATTCATAGCGAACTCTCTCAAACTATATGTCCAGAGGACCTCATTAATGAGAAGTGACCTCCAGTATCCTACACTTACAACTACAAAAATGTTGCTTTAAGACTTCTTATCTTTAAATACGGGAAGTTCACTTACTTTTCACTAAAATGCTCAAGTATCTTTAAAAACAGATAATAATGTTAGTGCCTTTCCTGTTAGGTAGAAAACGATATGGTTTCATTCAGTCAGATAAGAAGGCACCAAAAATTCAACAAAATTGTCACCAATCTTTAAAAAGTAAATTCTACCACCGGCTAGATGGCAGTAAAATGGACAATTCTTTACATTAACTCCAGTGAACTGAGGCATACTCCAAGTGAGACAATGTTTCAGCAGCTACTTTGTGTATACCAAGAACTGGTTTGTGTTTCAGCCCTTAAAATATAATCTTGTAGTTTTAAAAAATTAATCTCCAGTAAGAAGTCTGAGATATTGAAAAAACACTAACTTTAGTTTTCAAATGTGAATTTTTCCTCAGAAACACACCTCGTGATGACGTTAAAATATTTTTCGTGAAACATGAGATGTAAACTTCAGTTACTTACATAACGAATTTTAAAAAGAAAATCAAGAAGAGTATTAACAACCCCCCCATTTCGAGTTTTTGTGTAATTCGGTTGAGTCTTGAATTACATTTAACAAGCAAAGAACATTTGAAAATAAGGTCACTAACGTTTTCTAAATACAGAAAAGTACTTACAATTGAATTCAGATAGCTCAGTGTTAAAGAACCATAAGCAGGCAAATATGGTAATGGCTTGAATTATAAACAGACATGGTACCATGTGCACTGAGACAGTTAATAACAAAACTGAAAATAAAACTTAACCATACCACCCAGGTTCACACACGCTAATGGGTCACCGAATCTAGGTTAAAAAAAGAAACAAAAACCAATAAAAAGACGGCCATGTTCTTACCAAAACAAGTCGAATGCAAAGGGGAAAAAGAAAAATCGCAAATATTTTGAGGCAATCCACGAAGGGAAAGGACTGCTATTGTTTACTAAACATTTAAAACTAGCCTTTCCAGCTGACACTTAGGCTTGAAAATTGCAGCGGCACTTAAGACTGCCTCCCTTTTAACGCCAACCTAACGAAACATTCTGCAACATTTCAAATAGTAAACACTAAACGCAGCAGAGCATATTCATATACTTCAACCCGCAGGGATCCAACGGACAAAAATTAAACCTTTCTCTCTCCCATATATGGCCGTAACTACTCTTTTTTTTTTAACCTACAGTCCTTGTCTCAGGGTTAGCAAACCCTAAACTACTTTTCCTTTTTGCCATTAATGGAAATGAGGGGGATGGCCGAGTGGAATCCAGATCAGGGGAAAAACCGAATGAAAAGTAGTGGCAATACTTGCTGGGTGAGGCTTGGGAACACCCAGAGGGTCAGCAAGAGGGAGACAATCTCACACGTACGTTCGCCAGGGCTGCACCATCTTCGGTGCGGGTGTGATCTGCACTCCCGAAGCGGGTGCAGGTTCTCCCCAGACACTCAGCTTCCCTTGCCCAAGGCCCCAAGCAACCGAGCTGAGGAACGCAGTCCCCGGCTCCGACCGTGCGACGAGGCCCGGAAACGATCCCGTTAGAGCCGATTTCACCCGTCAGGAATGCGCTCCGCCCCGCCGCCGACGCCCCTCGGCGTCCGCCCCGGGTCTCGCCCGTCTCGGCCAGGGAAGGGTCCGGGGGCGCCGCCGCGGAGCCCGGGCCAGCCTGAGCCAGAACCCGCGGACTCCGAGCCCGTCCTGACCCCGGGAGCGGCGCGAGGCCGCGCGGGGCACAGCCCTCGGGTGGGAACGGGAGCCGCCCCGGCCCTCCCCGCCCCCACTCCCTCCGGGGGCAGCCTCCTCCGGCGCCCGCGTACCTCCGACTCCTCCTCAGAGCGCAGGCGGCGGCGGCGGGGCGAGGCTGCGGGGACGCAGGCCCATCTCCCCGCGCGGCTGACAGGGAGGCTGCCTTAGACTTGCTGCAGCGCCTCTCAGCCTCAGCCGAAGCCAGGAGCACGGAGGGAAGGGGTCCCACAAGCCGCCTTCGCGAACTCCTCCGTGGCTTTGGCTTGACGGCGGCTCCCGGGCACTAGCGCCGCAACTACCATTCTCCCCTCCCTCGGCCCCCGCTGTCCCCGCCCCCTCCACCCACTCCTTCCTCCCCCTCCCGGCCCCCGCCCCTCCCTGCCCCTCCCCGGCGCGCGGCCGTGCGTCATGGCGTCACGCCTACCGAGACGCGCGCGCGTTCTCCGTCGCACGTTCGCCCCGCACGGGAGCGCTCTCGCTGCGCGTGGTTGACCTGCGAGGTGGTCGGTCTGATCTCGTTTCCTGGTTGCAGTGCTTTGCCCCCCTACCCTTTCCCGTGGCTCCGAGGGTGCTCTTGGGGCACAGGTGGGGACGGATAGGCCACGCCCCAGGGCTAGGAGGCAGGGGTCTGAAGACCCTGGTTCTTGGCATTTAGCGTTACATTATTCATTCCTTTGTGTTCTCACGGTCACCTGCTTGATTGGCAGGCCCGAGAGCGGAGCTGGAATGTACTGTGTTTCAGTACAATACTGAAAAAAACATAAATCCCAGTGCATCTTTAGTACCAACTAAGGTACGTCAATTCGGCTTCATCTTTTCCACATCCTTTAGTTTATAAGCTATCCATACTGTCTTTGAATTTTTTTAACTTGTGCAGGACTAGGTATACATTCTTCTTAGTTGAAAAAACAAATCCCTGATGGTCCTGTGGTTTTTTTTGGGTTTTTTTGTTTTTTTTTTCCTTAAAGGTTTAAATCATTCTCCCTTGAATACTGAGGCACGAATGTGATAGATGCTGGACAAAATGTCCACTCACCATCTGTTACTTAACTAAATATATCAGCCTTTCAAGCCCTATTTTAGTGTGTCTAATTTAAATTAGAAACAAACGAAGGAGCATAGGCTTTTAAGACTACACTTGGTATCTTTGGTAACCCAGTAAATGTTTACTAATTAGAAAACTGAACAAGCTAGGCAGTTGAAGATGTAAGTATCTCTAACCATGAATCGTGACGGAAGTAACTATGGCTGTTTGTTTTAATTTATTGGAAGGTTTAGAACTGTTATGTATACCTTTAAAAGCTAGTTAAAGGCTGCCAGCAATTTGATCTATGGGTTAGTACAAGAATAATAAGTTAAATAGATCTATGGACAAGTACCTATACAAAATCTTCCTCTAAACTGTATCAACATGTCAAACATTTTAGCCCTAATGGAGCTTTGGCGTGGAAGGAGGTTTCGAGTAAAGAAGTTCCACAGAATAAGAATGGTCTTGTACTCTGTACAATTGTCATATTTTCCAGAGATGCCTTTTCCAGCTTTTTTTCTGGTCCTCACTAGGCCAATGTGAATCTATTAAGAAAGAACCTATTGAGCATCTCCACTCGAATCCCTGCAGGCTTTCCAATCTCAGCCTGTGCAAGATGGGATTTATTATCTTTCCTTTAAAGCTTATGTCTCCCATTCATCCGGACCCAAACTAGAAATGTAGGATTCTGACTCTTTTAACCCCCACCAAATCCTGTTTATTATGCCTTCTAAATATTCTGTGCTCTCTCTTTTACATCCCACTTTGTTATTAAGGTGTCTTTTCAAATTTGGCTGCATCTTAGAATCGACTGCGAACTGTAGAATATTCTTATGCACAGGCGGTGCCCATCAATTATTTCAGACCCTCTGAGGGGCAGTGCTCTGCATCAGTATTTTTAAAACTTCCTCAACTGGTCGCAATACTTAGTCAAAGCTGAAAATCAGTGATACAGCCTCATCATTTTTCATTGGATTAATGCAAAAAAACCTTTTTAGACTCTGGCACCTTAATTTTAGCAGCATTCATTATTTGTCTACTCTCTTCCAAATCATTCAACACCAAAGTGCGTGTTATCTTTAGGGGAATTGTTCATTGTGTATAGGCACCAAGAATACGATAATGAATAAGACAGTCTATGTATCTGCTCTTGTGAAACTTACATTGGCAGACATGGATGAAGGAAAACAAAAAGAAAAAAAAGAAAGGAAATATATTTTCCAGAGTATAGTAACATAAATGGAAGCCAGGAAGGCTGTTACTTTATTTTGGTCTAAGTAAACTCCACTCCTCTGACATTTAAGCTGGGTGCTACTAGGCAAGAAGCAGGCAAATAAGTTAACAGGTGGGGAAGGCAGAGGAAAAACAGATGTAAGGGTCCTAGCAAGAAAAACTTGTCAAGATTAAGTCAGCTAAAAACTGAAGCATAGCAAGAGGTACAGGACCATGACGTGGGGGTTAGAGAGGTAGGAAGGACCAGGTTATTCAAGACCTGATAGGTCATGGAAAGGGCAATTCTAAATGATTGATATAATGTGTGATGAAGCAGTAGGTTTTTGAAGGACAGTAACATCTGGTTTACCTTTGAATGAATCACTCGGACTAGTCAGCTCATGGCAAACCAAAAATGTAAGTAGGGAGACCAGTTAGGAGGCTATTGAAATAATCCCACAGAAAGTGTCATAGTTCTTTGAAACAAAGTGGAGAATGTAGAGACAGAAATGGATGGTTTTGTTGTCTTAGAGGTATAATCAGTAAGACCTCATGGAATGGAATGAAAGTAGGGAATGAGAGAAAGAACGAGAGTTACAATATTAGCTACTTAGTGTATACCACATGACAGGCCCTATTCTAACTGCTTTCTGAATATTAAAACATTTAATTATTGTAAGAGTTCCCAAAGGTAGGCGCTGTTGTTATCCCATTAATAAATTAGGATCTAAAACTGGAAAGAGTAGGAAATTCACTCAGTTATGAAGCTGGTTTCTGGTGCAGCTAGGATTTGGACCATTCATGCAGTCTGGTTCCAGAGCTCAGAACCCTTCCACACCTACTGAAGCACTCCATTGGTGTCACAGTCCAAGTGAAAATTTCTTTAGCCTCACTAAGCTCCTTGCAGTACCTCACATCCTCCTGTCCCCCGACCACCCCCCTGCTGCCACCATCCTACTTTTTTCTTTTTTCTTTTCTTTTCTTTTCTTTTCTTTTCTTTTCTTTTCTTTTCTTTCTTTCTTTCTTTTCTTTTTTTAAGACAAGGTCTTGCTATGTAATGTAGGCTGGCCCTAAACTCACTTATAAAGACAAGGCTGGCCTTAAACTCATGGTGATCCTCCTGCCTCAGCTTCCTCAATGCTGAGATTACAGGCCACCCTACTTTCCTTTGTAAGTGCCATCTAACTTTGTAGGTGCCACTAGGCCTAGAACACCCTCTCCCCTTTCCTATGTCTGGTTCATTTTACCAGCTTTCACTGGTCCTCATTGGCTAAGTCAAGCCTATTTGGCTCTATAGCAACTTTGTACTTTACCACTATAATTTTATACATAAAGTGCTGTGTTAGCGTTTGTAGGTCTTTCCCACTAAACTTTGAAGACAGAGAACTCGAGCCCTTACACTTAAGGGAGAGAAAAAAGAAGCAAGCAAAGAAGTCTAGCTGGGCACATGTGGCATGCTGCCCCTAGGTGCTGGGAAACACAAATATGGGAAAGTATAATCCTGTCCTTAGTCAGGTTGTGAACTTGGCAGAGAAATTGACATAACAAAACACTCCAATGAAAGTGTGATATAAATAACATTATAAAAGCACTGGTCAGGGTACCATTAATTCTTTCTGAAGTCACTGGAAAAAATTTTACAACCAGAGTGGCAACTTGGGGCTGTACTCTCAATTGTCATTAACATGCGTTGGGGAGGCAGTATTGGGCTTTGCTTGTCCAGGTAGACTTGGGAAATTCTCAGCTGGCACAACTGATCACTGGAATGTGCTACTTGCTGACCACTCACCCTTGCCTATCTTTATGTGATTACATGTACTGATTTCTAAATTGGTTCAATTTTGTTTCTAGAAGGATCATGGATATTTCTTCTTATACAGTTACCTCCTTTTTTTTTTTCCATCTATGAGTTTTCAGTTTCAGTTCTAGCTATGAATCCCTGGGAAAGTTATGGAATTTCTGTGATCCACAATGCCAAGGCCAGTATGTAAGACTGTGAAGCTTGTTTCTTGTTTTAGTAGAGGAGAGGGTACCATCAACACAGATCACACTGTACCCAGAGGCCCTGGATGTGCATTGCAACAGCCCCACTCAGTGGGCTCACTCATCAAATGGAGATAAAAGTGGCTCTTCCTCCATCAGGTTTACTCAGGGTGACATGAATGTAAGGAGAAGCATAAAGGCTTGGCACATAGTAAATCATCACCAAGTGTTAGCTACTGTTACTTGGTAAAAAGAAGCTTGCTAGAGTAGGTGCTATTCCAAATATTATTTTTAAAACAGGGTCACCTGTGTCCCTGCATGGGTTGTTCTTTTGCAAGAAACATACTGAGAACCTGGGAGGACACTATTTTTCTCTTCCAAATGGAGAACCTTGCCCACTTCATGGCAGAGTCCTTCAGGTGGCTGACGGTTGAGGATCTCTAATCATCCATCAAGCTCTCTTACTCATTCACTCATCCCCACTCTCCACCTTCGACAAACAGGTCTGGCACTGTCCTCTTCTCTGAGGCTGGCCCATGTTGCTCTTTCTTGGGAGGAAGATTAGATCCATGATGGGATATTTAAGCAGTGTTGAGGGTGGTATTTCTCAAAGCGTAGCTAGAATCATCATTACCAGAATCGCTTGGAGCGCTTGTTGAAGTGGAATCCTGGGTTCCATCTCAATCTAATGAAATCATTATCATGGGGCTCAGAGCCTGGAATTTAATTTTTAATAAGCTCTTATGCGGCAAGTCGTACCACATGTTTAAGAACCATAGTTTAAGAGTTTCAGCCATTATGATAATACCCAACTTTGAGAAGTTTTCTTCCACTAGAGCTCTCATTGGGCCTCTCATAGAGTGCCAAGGAAAAGGAAAAGTGTTTCTTTCCTCTTCATGGGATTGCTTAAAATTGCTTATGACCTGATTTATCCCTCCTCCCACCCACTTGCCAGAAAATCCCACTTAAACTGTGCTTAACAGAGGCTAGATTCTCAAGCCACTGTTCCCAACTCCTAACTTCGGTCTCTCTTAATTAACTTCCCTGTTTGGCTGATTCACAGGCAAGCTTACCCCATTCTGGTGACATGGTCCAGAAACTCCCAGGCTCCCATAATTAGAGCAGGTTAGACCCATTCCATGCTGGACAGGATGAGTTTGGCTCATGAGGTCGATGATGGCAGGTTGTGCCAGGGAACAGGATATCAGTGAGTGATGAGCAATGACTTAGAGTGACCATGTGTCCCGGTTTGCTCAGGACTGTCATGCCTGTGGTGGGGCTCAATTATTAATAATATCCCCTTTCACAGGGCCCTGGATTGGACAGTAAATTTCATGATCAATCTAGTGATGAGCATCATGTCAAGGCCAACTGTTGGACATTTTTGCCTCTGGATTGTACCTAGGTCACGACCCTTGTACTCCCTCTCCAGCTCCCAGACCCTTGCTGTAACTCCTTCCTCCTCTCAGATTTCTTTAATGAATACACTTTGTTATAATACTTTGGGCCTACATCAAGGGATTTATAAGAAAAAGTCATGAAGCTTATTGGTATATTTAGTCTCTCTGGCAGTATCTGAAAAATATTTGCTTTGGTTTTGACACCTGGTATAGTTGTGTTTCTCTTATTATTCCCATTTATTTTGGTCTTTTGGATACCTAATTGTGGGACTGACAGTATTCCCCTTGGCTGTGAGGAAGTTTCAGAGCTGTATAAATGGACTCCTCCTGCTCTATGTATAATATTTAATATGATGTACTTTATATACTTAACTCTGTCCTGGATTAGGTCCTCTCTTCCTATTTCCTAACTCCAGATTGAATTTTTCTGATGCTATAATATACACTTGTAATTCATTTTTATCATTTAAAAAGTCTTACGTTTTTATTAGTACAGTTTGCAGTACATAATGATTATATTCATTATAGAGAACTGGTGCATGTACATGGCACATCTCACTTCTTTCATTTGTATCATTTTTGAAAACAGGGCAGATATTTTAAAAATTATGTATATATGCCCACAAACTGATGTTGATTTCTAGTTGTATAATTGAAGGGGATTATATTTAAATTCATAAAGACATAATTTTCTCACAAAATATCTTAACAAATGGATAGCAGTTTATTACTTTAATGTTGACTTTAGCATTCTTCAATAGTGTTATTATCTAGAGAGGGAAAAGATTCTAAACAAAAACAAACATGCAAGAGATGAGGTTAACTTTCAAGCTGGAACATTTTTAGACATGACCCAGAACCCTGGTACCAAATAACGTAATGAAGAACACTCACTACCAGAACTGCATTAGCCTAATTAAATAGCATTCAGGGGTGGTCACAGTGGAACCTGCACTGTTAGAGAAGAAAAAAGAAGAGGAATGGTTGGGGACACACAGTCAAATGATGATGGTCCAGGAGAAGTCTATAAAAGCATGCGTCCATATGGTCAACCGTTCTTCCTGCTGCCCTTGATGCTGTGGGTTCTGGAGAATTGGGTTACAGCTAGTGTATGACCTGAAGAAGAAATTCACTAGAGCCAAGCTTAGTGGTGCATGCTTGTAATCACAGCATTCTGGAAGGCTGAGGCAGGAGGATCGTAAGTTTGAGCCCAGTCCGGGCAATTTAGAGATTTAGAGAGACCCTGTCTCAAAATAATTTCTTTTAGTAAGGGTTAGTAATGTAGCTCGGTGAAAAGACCTTGAATTCAATCACCAGTGCCATACACTCAAAATCATAATAAATCACTGAGGAACACATTGACAATTAGCTTATTTTGGAGGACACACTAGGTTTACAAGATAGATGTTCTATGGATTCTTTATTGAGTTACGCTTATATTGAGCATCTAGTTAAATCTGCTTCAAAACAACGTTAACAAAAATATGTTGAGATCATGCCTTTCTGTGGGGTGATTCTTGCTTTGCACAGCCTGAACATATATTATTTGTATTTTTCTTAGAATGGAAATATTTTTTAAAATATAAAATTCTTCAGATAAAAGGCAACAAGCCCATTTAGGTCCCTGTAAGAAGAACCGTTAACATTTCTTATATTTGTACTATTTTTTAAGGCCGAAGAAATGAGGCATTATAGTAGAAACTTTGTACCTTCTACTTAATTTACTGCATCTCCAAGGTAAGAGCTCTTGTGCAAGTGTTACCCACCTGGTTCGGTTCGCTTTTTTTTTTTTTTTTTTTTTTTTTTTTAGTGGTGGTACTGGGGCTTGAACCCAGGGGGTATTTGCACTCAACTATATCCTCTCCGCTCTCTCTGTCTCTCTGTCTCTCTGTTTCTGTCTCTGTCTATGTTTCTGTCTGTCTGTCTGTCTGCCTGTCTCTCTCTCTCTCTCTCTCTCTGACATGATTTTACTGAGTTGATAAATTGCCTGGGCAGCAATTGAAACTTGCAATTCTGCTGCCTCAGTCTCCCAGAGTGTTGAGATCGTAGGCAAACTCCACAATATCTGGCTTGCTTAGTTCACATTTTTATATTTTTACTATACAAGTACAGTATGCATTCACAAATAGCAATCTGTTGTTTTATGTTTAAATATGGTATTTATGTATTTATTTATTTATTTATTGCCTTTTTGAGACAGGGTCTCACTATGCAGTTCAGGCTGGCCTTGAGCTCACTTTGTAGCCCAGGCTGGTCTCATACTAGCAATGATCCTTCTGCTTCATCCTCCCGAGTGCTGGAATTACTGGCATGCACCACCATGCCTGGCTAAATATGGTTTTTATTAAGCAATGACTTTTACATAAATATTTTGTATTGAATGGTACATTCAATTGTTCTTTAAAAAATGAACAACGAAAACTCAGCATTGTTTTCAAGATTTACCGATGTTGGTACATGGAAATCAAATTCATTCATTTTAACTGTGATATAAATGAGTATTTTTATGCATATCTTTTTGCACATGAAGGAGATTTTCTGTAGGTAGAAGCTGAATTACTAAACAAACATTTTTACAATCTGAAAATACTGTAACCACACACACACACACACACACACACACACACAGGCAGATCGTACTTCTGGACGTAAACATTCATTGAGTGAAAAGATTTGGATTTTCAGAACCCTTCCTGTAAAAGGTCTACAGTGGTTAATATGAGAAAATAAATGTCTATGTATCAAGGTCCTTGAGACCTGTTCTCTCATCTTTATACCAAGATAGTAAAAGCACTTTCTTCACAGTGTTTCTGTGAGAATTAGGTAAAACTATATATATATGGATTTAGCACAGTGTACAACACTTAGAAATAGCTTTGTAAATACTAGATGTTACCAATAGTGTTATTTTAAGATGAGTGCCTATTAGTCTTGATGGCTTTTGTTTGAGGATAGTATATCACAAAAAGTTTTTACAGAAAGAAAATTTTATTTTTCCCTGTAATATTATTTTAAAGAGTTTTATCTTTGTATTTCCTTTCCTTTCAAATTATGTTTAGTATTTTTGGCAGAATCTCAGCACTGAAACAGGAAGAAGACATAAGGCATTTAAGGAGGGAGAAGAAAGCAGAGAAAGGCAACTAAGTACAAATAATCCCAGATAGAGCTGGATTACTTGCTTTTGCAAGGTGACCGTCGTTCACCCTTTTTTTCCCTGTCATCCATTCTGTTCAATGGAACTGTCACTTTAGTTCCATATATGCTAGCCAGGGAACTCATTAGCGATTACCAAAGCAATTCTGTTTCTAGTATGGTTCCAATTTTTAAAATTCCATCTACTTTTGCCAGGGGAATCCCATTAAAAATGTGTTAGAGGAAGACATATTTAAACAGTTATTTCCTAGCAAATGTGGTCAGACCCCAAAATGACTAATTGAAAGTCTGTGTGACATAAAAAGACAAGCAAGAGATGGCTTGAATACATGAGATGATAGATATTTAGGGACAGAAAAGAGAACATAGGGTTTCTGTTAACTTGTTGAAATTCGTACTTCAGGATTTTCAAAAAAATCACAAGTTTGAAGCTAAAACCACTCTACAAGCCAACATTCCTATCAGTGATCAAAGAGAGTAAGATTTTAAAATAGTTGGATAACTAAGCAAGGGAGAGGAATATCTGAAGTCTCAGGGCCAGAGATCTGTATTGAATTTCAAATTGTTTCTAGAGGTTTAATATCCTGTGATAAAAGCAAAAACTTGCACAATATATCCCAAGGTTATGAAGAGAAAAACTGAACTGTTACTTTCAGAAGACTGTTCACTTAAAAATTCCTTTACACAAAAGTTGCTATTATAATTTATTTTTTGTCAGGAAGAGGAGATTTGGCATGACATTAGAAATATAAATCTGTAACAGAATCAAACTCAAGGATTTTAATAACTAAAAATAATTGATCATAAACAGGCGTTTCTTTGGTTTTCACCTTAATATTTTACTGATCCATAGATCCATCAGGAAAATGAGAATTTTTCTTTTCCTTTTAAGTGAACAATGGATTCCCTTGAAATATACATTCTGAGGACTTAGGAAACCTGGAGGAAAGTGGAAGTCCCTTTCATTCTCTTTTCCCTCCACTTCCTACTCCCATTTCACCCCCATCTAACAAGTTATTGTCTTCTCTTAATTAGGTGTCTCCTGTATTTTTACATTGATTTTTCTTAAGCTAAGAATTTCCAGCTGGGTATGCTAGCATATGCCTGTTAATCCCAGCACTCAGGAGACTGAGGCAGGAGGATTGCTGTAAGTTAGAGTACAACCTGGGCTACATAGTGAGATCTTGTCTCTACAAACAAACAAACAAACAAAAAAAGAATTTCCAACCCATGAAATCTTAATATATGAGTCTATATTGTTTCATGAAAAAAACCCCAAATAAATAGAACCTCATGAGAAGACATCTTAATAAGTGATAAGAAAATTTAAAGAATTTCATTTTTAATAGAAAATTGTATTCTATTAAATACAATAGGGTGGAGTGGGGAGAAACATGTTTGGTACTGAAGGCAGAAAACTTAAGACTAACAGGTCTTAGCAGAATGTTTGACTTTACAGTTTTCCAAAGAGGCAAACACATATAATTCTAGATTTGTTTGTATGGTGGCTACTAATTTGCCTCTCTGTTTGACCTGCCCAGTCCAATGGTCGCTGATCCTGGTCAGATTGTGTCATCTTTAGGCCCATTCACTTCAGTAACTGACCACTGGATAAGATTCTTCAACTTTTCAATACTTGGGAATTTGATTCTCGTCCTCTGCTCTCAGCAGCTCCAAACCTCTAGCCCATGAATGTGCCTGCCTCTGGGGTCCTCAAGCATAGCCTGTTTGAGTCAATCTTGGCCCAATCCTACAACACAGAGAACACACAAAACAAAACTCAACTAAATGACAGATTTCCTAATCATCATAAGCAACCCCAGTATTGCAGAAAATACTGCATCATTTACAGATGTGGTAAGTATATATGCATATGCATTATACCTACACATATTCACATATTGGTGCATTTATTTATGTGAAAATCCAAATAAATCATAATTTTAATAAACATAGCACATATCAGATATGTCTTTAACTCACCTTTCTTTTGTCCTTCCTTTTTTATTCATTTGATTTAAAAATTAGGCTACAATGCCAGGCATGGAGACACACATCTATAATCCCAGCATTTGAAAGGCAAAGAGGAGGATCACTGTGAGTTCAAGGCCAGCATGGAATACATGATGAAAACCTATCTCAATTCCCACCCAAGTCAGGCTACAAAAGAAAATAAATTAGTCCACATCTGAACACTCATAGAATTTAGAATAAAAACTTGAGTAAATGTGTAGCCTGTTACAAACCTACATGCTGCAAAACTACATGCTACACTGGTCTAAAGACCTCAGAAAAGCCCGTGACCTCAGGACCTAGCAGTCTGTTCCTGCTCTCTCAGCTGTCTCCACCCTTGGTCCTGTTTCCAGCCTGGCCTCCCCCATCCTCTCCTGTACACTCATATACCCTGTTATCCCTTTTCCAGTCTACTCTGCTGATCATGACAATTCCCATCTCACTGCTTTTTCTGTTCTAGTTTCTTAACTTAGAAAGAAGTGATTCAATTCTCTTTAAATGCATACCATCAACTAACTTCAGATTAGCAACCCTGTTGTTCATTTCTTTTTGATTCCAAAGCACAGTTCTATAGCTATTTACAGAATTTTTCTCTTCTTAAGGCCCACACTGTCTCATTCATTTTATTCAACAAATACTAATTGAGAATCAACAATATGCCATGTACTGTACTGTGCTAGCAGTGGGTATTACGATAGGGAAGAAAACAAATCCAGTCCCTGCCTATGTTAGTACCTAATACAAACAATTTATAAAGAGATAAAGTTTATCTTGGCTCATGGTTTTGGAGGCTCCAGTCCTTAATTGGTTGGCCCTTATGCTTTGGGCCCAAGGCAAGATGAGCCATCATCTGGTAGACCAAATCTGCTCACCTCATGGCCAAGAAGCAAAGAGAGAGGAAAAGAAATGAAGGGGTTAGAGTCCCACACTCCCCTCTGGGGACCATCCTCCCAATGCCCAAAGGACCTCCCACTAGGCCCCACCTCTCAAATGTTCTGCCACCTCCCATCATGAGACCAAGACTTTGATCACACGTGGACCTTTGGGGGACATTTATGCAAACCATAGCACTTGCATACCATTGCAAGTCTTCTGGTCTACTGAGAGAAACAGGTAGTCCCTTTTCCCTTCCTGGTTGACTGATAACATCAGGTAAAGGAAATGGATGGTCCCCCCACCCCCTGCCCTCACCTGCCCTTTCTCCATGCCACACTTCTCTGCCTCCTCTTCAAGTGTATGTTTCTTCCTATTTCATAAGGTGGGATGATCTTATTTTCTTCTCATGAGCCCTTGAATTTATTGCCTCTTCTGTCTTCCAATTTCTTACCCTTTATGTTTCTCAATAATTTTTATTCTGAAATAACTGATATTTTATTTATTTTAAAATCCTTTAGACAGCCTTATTAAATACAAAACTGCATTTTTATTCTCTGATGAAAGAAATATTTAGTAAATTTGCCAACATCTCCAAATTTCAATTTGGCAGTTCCTTTGAGTGCTATTTTATGTTTTTCATCCTTTTGAAATTTGTGTTTTGTCCTCAAATGATCAAGATGGGAGCCAATAGATTGCCATACTTGGATCTGGATTAAACATTCAGATGAATGGGTTCTCAGGAGAAATGTCAGTATTACTTCTTTTTAAATGACTTCATTGGGATTGTCTTCCAGGTACTTTTTATTTTGCTGAAAAAGTCCCGTGTATGTAGGTTTGACTTTCCAGTTTTTAATCTTTGCCTAGCGCAGAAATGCAAAGAAATATTACTTTCATTTTCTGGTCTACTAATTTGAGGTCAGTAAAGAAAAGTATTTTAGTATTTATGATCACAACCTGGGGAAGTCTGAAGGTAACCCTTAGCTCCAGTGTGTTATTTTTCAGGAAGATGTTATTAGAAATTTTCCTTTGGGAAAACATCTGGTTCCTCTTTTAAAAAAAAAATACAAAAATGTCATCATACATGCGAAAAAGAAGTTTGGGAAGGTGACAGGAGCATCCCTGATAGTTCTGTTTCACCATCACTCTTCAAAGGAGTGTTTCTTTTTCAGGGGTTCAGAATATGTGAGCAAAAAACACAAATACATCTCCTTTTTATATCTGTGCACACAGTCTGGCAATGAACTGTTTGTGAGAAAACTGGGAGGTCAATCATATCAGAAAGGTAGGCCTGACCCTTGCATGATGGAGGTCTGAATCCTACACCATAGTGAGAGTTTGAGAGCTCACTTTCTTTTTAAGAGAGGCTGTCTTCATTCTTAAAAGCATGATTTATGAAAGATGAGATGGAAGGGCAGTTGGTATCTACTCTGGTACATTGTGCCTCCCTTTCTTTGGGTTAGGGAAGGGGCTTCACTTTTTACGTTGCCTTCCATCATACCCTCAGTGTTCAACTGCACATCCTCTTTATTGGTCACAGCTGGCACTTCCCCAAAGCCCCAAAGCACTTAGGACCTCCTGGTGGAAAAATATGGCTCCAGTGGCTAGGAGGGCAATGTTGGAGCTGAGAGAGGTATAGCGCTAACTTGAAGCAAAGGAGCTAACTCCTGTTAGGGAAGATAAGCAGTGGAAACATCAAGTCTCCAAGAAACAGGTCAGCTTTAGTTCAGTGTGGAGTTTACATGCAAAAAGTTTGTCTAAGGCAAGGGTCCTCAGCCACTCTTCATTACTTGCATTACTGCCTGAGCTCCTTCTATCAGATCAGTGATGGCCTTAGATGCAACCTCACTGCAAGTACTTATGAGACTCTAATGTTGAACCGTCCCCTTTCCCCCATGGAATAATTATTTTCCATGGAACTGGTTCCTAGTACTAAGAAGGTTAGGGAACTGCTGGTGTAAGGGGCCTGGGGGTCGTGGATAAGAAAGAACTTCTGGGTACAGGTTTTAGCATTTCAAAATGGCAAGTGGTTGTGCACCTAATAGATCAGGGAAGTCCTTTCAAATTCTGGAATTACATGTAGCCCCATAAAAAGAATCTTTTACTGTATTAGGATTTTCCAAAGTGTAGCAACTGGCTGCAGCTCTAGATGTTCCCAGGGGAAAGGACAGTGAGAGGATGAGAGAATAAAGAAAAGACAAAGCTGGGGTCAAGTGGAGCCCTTATCCTCCTGATCGGAGGAAAGGAACTGCACGTTTATTTATACCTTCCAAAGAAGACTGTCAATTTCACCCCCAATGCCTAGCAACTTGTTTTACTGTCTGGCCTGGGCCCCTTGCCTTCTTGGTGCTGGGAATAGCTTGATAATGTGGCTTGTTTTGAGCTCTGTGAGTTTTCAGGGCTGGTCTTGCTTTAGACCCACACATGTGATCAATCTCCAGCTTCTATAGCTCCCTATAGCAGAGGAATAGTACCAATGCAACATACATAATTATAAAAGGGGATTTATTAGATTGGTTTACATGATTGGTGGCTAGATAGTCCCACAGTGTCTGTTCGCCTGCCAGAGAGAGAAACCAGTAGCTGCTCATTCTAAAAGAGCTGGAGGCCTCAAAACAGAGAGTTCAGGCAGTAATGCAAGTGATGGAAAGTGGCAAACCTTAGTTTTTGTCAGAGACTGAAGGCCTAGAAGATCCTTGGAGAGTCACTAGTGTGAATCAGCATAAAAAAGTTGAAAAAGCTGAAATCTAATGTCAATAGTCGATAACTGCAGCAGCAAAAGATGCACCCACTCAAGAAGAATCAAGCTTGCATGTGCTACCGAGGTTCCTCTTTCTGCTTTTGTTTCATATGGATTTCTAGCCTACAGGATGATGCCACCAAATACATAGTGGGCCTTCACCCTTAGTTTGCTCTTCAACATGCCAATCATTTCCAGAAACATCCTCACAGACACACCAAGAAATGTGATTTACTAATTTCCTCAGTATCTTAATCCAATCAAATTAGCGATCAAGTTTAACTTTTGCACAGCTACCTCTTGTCAATTGAACACCCAAGCTCATTTCCTTAAATTATATTGAATCTCCAGAAAGACAAGGTCATAATATAACCTAATATAATGTAACTGTCTTGTATATAGCCAAAAAACATATTAATCTTTTACCCAGAATAGAAAGCAAACATTTTTGAATGATGTTTACTCTTCTCCTGATATCCCATAGCTTAAATACTATAATGTAGCTATAACATTTAAGTATGACATTAGGTTGTATTATGTTACACAACAAAGAAATAAGACAGGAATGAAAACAGAGGTATCTGCCTAGTGTTTGTATTTGCACAAACATATATTTAACAAAGTAGGAAGAAAATGCTCATGACAATTATATTCCTCATTTCTGTAGCTGGTCAGATGTTCATAGCTGGTACACATGATTACCTTTTTCTACTATCCATTTTGTATTCCTTTGGTCTTTAGTAAGCAACTCACGGTCTTTGTTCTTTATCCAGAAGGATGACACACAATTTTATTCTCAAAGGGCCTGGGTCATTTATCATCCTGCCTGGATTGTGTTGCTTTAGTTTCCCACTGACCTTAATAATAGGGTATGGTAATACTAGGAGATACCATACAGGATCTCCTATATTCTCATACTCTTACTAAACTCCACTTAAAGTAGTAGTCCAATTTCTCCTTGGAATTCTGGACTAGTCAGATATGTCACCATTGTAATTCCTTTTTTAGTTTGTTAACTCAGAAACATGAGGGTGTCAAAGTGGCCAGGGATATGTCTTAACTTCCAGTTCAACAGAATTATTGCTGTGCCTATTGGTAGGAGCATCCCTCACCTCTTGAAATTCTGAGCTGAGAGAGCAAACACTCATGGAAAGAGAAGCAAAACAATTGCTAATGGCTCACTAGTTGTAGTAGTAGTGAGTACCATTCCCATTTTCACCCCTTGATTCCTGTATCTGTGAAAGAAACAGTATGACATATTTGACACTGATTTGGAGCATATACAGTCTCCTGGAAAGCCTTTCCTAAGCCTGGCAAGATCTTACCACCTAGCTGGCACTGTATTTGTTGAAAAGATCATTCTGTTCTATCAAGCACTGCTTTTGGATGCTGGGAAATATGCTAAGACCATTATTAATGCAACAGCAAACAGAAACACCAAAATGACTCCCAGGATTTAGAGGCAGATTTATTTTACATTGACAGGCACTGATTGGGATCCTGCCCAAAACACCAGGCCCCAAAGACTCAGAGGGGGAAGTTTTTATGGGATTGTAAAGGGAACGTACAGAGGTAGAGTATTTGGCTATCTTTGATTGGTTCTTACAATATGTATCATTGTGGCCAGCTATGCATCACAGTGACCAGCCGTTTCTAAGAGACAGGAGCAACCAGAACTGCAACAGCTATTGTCACCTGGTCAACAAAGAAACTGAAGCAGTCTGGCTGGGGGGAGGGAGCGGTATCTTCTGTTACAGTAATATGAATGTGAGACCATTACTTTACTTCTTTGACTTTCTTAAACTCCATGAGCTATAACATTTGATTCAGAATCTCTACTTCATGACTTCTATCAATAAATCAAGCCTGATCCAATTTTATTTTTCTTCCACCATTTTCCCATACCCTTATAGTCCATTCCCATATATGTTCCTCAGACCTCTGGTTGTATGAATTAGAACATTCAAGCAATTTTTTTGGAGTGAGGTGCAGCTCCTCAGAGGTCATACTGTGTACCTCACCTCCATTGGCCTGCTGAGACTTGAGCCTGGTTATAAACCTAGAGGAAAAAGCGGGTGCTGAAGGTAGGTTATGAGAAACATCTGCATCATCTTGCTTGGTAACCGAGGCAGGAAGTTTATGCTACTAATCCTGAAATTGCCTATGCTTTCATAGGCAATTTCAGGATTAGTTCTGTCAGGCAGAGGAAGAGTGGCCAATGCCACAGGGTATGAGGGTACAGACATCCCTCCACTGAGGGTGGGGAAGCCACTTCCTTTGGTAAAATGAACTTATTAAAATTTAGGAATTCAAATGCTCCCAGCTTCCTCAGGGTCCTCCCACAACCTCCATCCCAACGTACAATCAGTGCCCTCATCTTACCTGTTCAGGCTGAGAGTTAAATTCTTGATGTATTTGGCCAATACATGGTGAGGCCTTGTGTTTTGTTTTCAGCAACTTTAGCACTTGTTATGATTTATGTCTAGATGTTCCACTAAAGCCTCAAGCGATCATAGGCGGGGTCTTTGGAGGTGATTGGTTTATAGGGGTATTGTAGATGACCCACTCTTAGGAGGTGGATGGAAGATGGGTCACTGCAGGAATGATTTGGAAGGTTACAGCTCCCTTCCTGGCTTCTCTGTTGATCTTCTGCCATGAGATGAGCAGCTTTCCTCTACCCAGACCCTTCTACCTTGGCATTCTGCCTTGGAACCAGCTGACTATGGATTGAAACCTCTATAAATTGTGAGTCAAAATAAACCTCCCCTCCTTTAATTTGCAGGTGTTGGATGTTTGTCTCAAAAATGAGGAAATGACTAAGATAGCCAATTCTACAGGAGAGAAGATTGTCCTTCAGAACACACTTAGAAGCCTTCAGGTTTTTCACATCCATCTGGAGCTAGGAAATTAATTAACCCTGAGCTCATTGTTTCCCTTTATTTTGCCCAGTGATGCCAGAAACAATCAAACAACATCACTATATTCCTTAGTTTTTAAAAAAATATTCGAAAGTATCACATACAGAATCACTAAATTCCTCTCGCAAGTGATGAATTAGGACTATCAAATGTATTTACACTATGTATCTCTTTAAACAGCTCACACATGGACTGTCAGTGCTGTCTATGATATCAGCAGAATCCACAGGTCTAATAAAATTAGACAGCCAACTCTAGAAACCACAAAGCTAATGAGAGAAATTCATAATTATGATTCTGCTTCTCTAGCACCACTCCTGGTACCAAAGTCTGTATTTGTCATGGTTCTCTAGAGGAACAAAACTAGTATATAATTAGGAATGGAATTTATTAGATTGGTTTATATGATTGATGACTAGATAGTCCAACAAGGGTTTGTTTGCATGTTAAAGAGTCAGAGAAACCAGTAGCTGCTCATTCTAAGATCTGGAGGCCTTGGAACAAAGATGTAGCCAGTGTGAGGCTGGAGACCTGGAAGCTGTGTGAAGTGTCACCAGTGCAAGCTTACATCGAAAGGCTGAAGAAACTGGATGTCCCAGGTGATGGCAGCTGATGGGCTTCCTCCTCCTCCTCCTTCTGCTCTTATTTCATTTGGGCCCCCAGACTACTGGGTGATGCCACCCACGTCTCGGGTGGGTCTTCCCATCTCAGTTTGCTGACCCACATGCCAATAGTCTCTAGAAAGACTCTCATAGACACACCCAGAAAAGATGCCTTACTAATTCGTAAGGCATTTCTCAATTCAATCAACTTGAATATCTACAGCCAGGTATGGTGGTACATACCTGTAATTCCAGGACTCTGGGAATCTGAGGCAGGAGGATCACAAGTTTGACCCCAGCCTAAGCAATTTAGAGACTTAATAAGACCCTGTGTTGAAATAAAAAAAATATAAAAAGGGCTGCTCATCTAGCTCAGTGCAAAGGCCCTGGGTTCGATCCTTAGTACCAAAAAGAAAAGCTGACAATAAAGATGAACTATTATATCTATGACCCTGTGATGGGGGTCATAATGAAATCAAGATATCCAGATCATATAGCTATGGTATAGAGGCTTCAGAGCTCCAGTAAAGATAAGGAGATAGGTGTGGGAATCTAGGACTGGGTTAGAAACCTCATCAGACAGTTTGGTTAACAGTGATAGTTACCCAGGACCCTGAGAACCCTTCTGTACAGCTCAGGGCAGATGTGACTAATTCTAAATACCTTTAATGTTACTCTGACTGTTACTTTTTCATTGGCCCTAGGAAAAGTGTAGAAGAACTTATAAATTCCAAAATGTCCATTCATTCAGAACAGGTAGCACAAAACCAAAGTGGAAACAAAGATTGAGAGTGATTGACTTGAAACCGAATGTCAAAGCTCACACACACACACACACACACACACACACACAGAGTTGGAGAGGCTGCAATACATAACCAAAGAATTAGCAAGGAATAGAAACCAGATTATTCAGGATTCAGACATGAGACTTAATGCCTAAGCCAAAAGACCATTTGGAATGCAGGAGAGTTGTCTCTGTTTACAGCAAGGTCTACAGGCTTTATATTACTTGGTTATAAAGGGTCACAGTTTGGCAGGATAAGTGACAGGATGGAATCTGAAGGAAACAAGAAGAGATTTAAAAAGAAAAAATAGAACATTCCATTCTGTTGGCTCAATATATACTACTTACATAATTACAAAAGACTTGACTTGGTGGCCATTCACAAGAAAGACCTTGAGATTTTGTGGTCACAAGCTCAAAATAAATGAGTTATGATACAGTATTTTTAAAAACGGGAAATGAAATCATAAATTGCTTGAGCAACATATTCAGATGAGCTTATTCAATGGTCCCACCAAACTCAGCAGTGGCCAGACCTTATCTGGAGATTTATATTTAAATACATTTTAAAGAGAGCCATATATAAATTATCATGAATCCTGAGAAAGAGAAGTAGGCCACAGAAAAATCTGGAAACAATGTCACTAGTTATGTGGTCAAAAGAACTGGTTGTGCTTGGCTGAGAGAGAAAGACTAGGGCACAAATGTAGTGTTTTCCAACACATAAAAGATTTTCGGCTAAAAGAAGTCAATTTATGGTTTGTTTATCTTGAGGGCAAATTGAGAACTAGATTTCAGCTCAGTGGAAAGCAGACATTTTAGAGAATCAGATTCATATGACAATAACAGTAAATATTTTCTAAAATCATGAACTATCTGTTACTAAACACATTGAAGTAGAATTTGAATGGTTTGGTATGAGATCCTAATTTGCATGTTTTGTTTTTGTTTTCTTTGGCTGGGTGGGGGCGTCGAATAGGAAAGTTGGGGAAGTTATGTCATATGGTTCCAAGGTCCTTCTTAGGTCTCAGAGTTTGTAAGCTCTTTCTACCTCCCCCCATGTTTCTACCTGAACATCATCCATTCCCATTTCTTTCAAATATATTTGCTCCCTAAATTTCCCCAATCTCCCCTACTGTCTTTACTTTTTTTCCTTCTAAAGATTGTTTCTAATTTTTATTCTTAAAGAAATGGCTTGTCACATTTGATTTGTTGTTGTTGTTGTTCATAGTGGGCTGTTATTATTCTTTTTACCTACTCAACATTTTTGTCTTTGGAAACAGTATCCTGATTTCTTTGGGGAGTTCATACCCTGCTTCTCATTCTTGGTTCCTAAGATTAAAGTTATGACCTATGGAGTGTTCATATGGCCCTTGCCTGGCCTGTGAGTGCTTTGCACAGTGATAAGTGACAGGGGTGTGATGCAAGCTGTCCAATACGAGTTAGTTCTATGATTTTTACTAGAACTATTAGTAAAACTGCTGGGGCTCCTTATTTGCAAATGGCAGAGTACAGTTGTCAGAAGCCAACGTGTGAAAAGTCTTCAAGAGAATCAAGTCAACACAGAAAACTGAATAAGGAAGATAGGGAAAGAAAGAATATCCTGATCACATTGTTGAGTCTCTGGAATTTCCAGTTATACAAGCCAATAAGTTCTGCATTTGATTTATCTCTCTGTTTGTTGAAGCCAAAGCATACTGAAAAGTATGTTTGTCCTTTCAGTTTCTAATTTTTTTGTTCTTTGTTTCATGGCTTCTGTAGTCCAACCAAACCTAGTCCCTGCCCGCCTCTCCAGCTTCATCTCTTTCCGCAGTCCTCTTGATACTTTTTCTGGAGACACACATCATGTGAAAGGGACAGGCTGGCTCTGAGGCACTCTCCTGGTCCTTCTGAACTCTGATTTCCTTGCAATGTCCATTCCCCCCTGCTTTTTTTTTTTTTTTTTTTTTTTACTCCTGAATGCTTTTATCTCTGACTCTTCCTTTCTCTGAGTCTGCCTATTTCTGTCTGCAGCTTCTACACTTTTCTACCCTTTGGAGTAGAATTTTGGTAGTCATCTAAGACATGTTTATTTAGTGCCCCCCATATGGGCTGGGAGCTGGTGACTCAATTGGGAAAGCCACATTCACAGCCCTTGCCATCTTGGGCTTCCAGTCCAGGGAACTGACTGATGCAGTTTTATCAGAATCACAAGGGGGAGGGAATCCAAGCAGCTGCCCTTCTGAACCTTGATTTTACTTAATGGAGAAAAGCTATCATTATTCTTGTGCTAGTCAGCTTTCTGAGAAATCAACTGAGAAAATCACCTGAGATAGTCAGCTTAGATAGAGAAGAGATTTATTTTGGCTCCGTTTTGAGGGTACCAGTCCAAGATCAGTGGCCCATTGCTGTGGGCCTCGGATGAGACAGCATATCACGGTAGCAAAGCTCATAGCTGGGGAAAAAAGAGTGAGAAAGAAGAAAAGACAGGGATCCTACTGCCCTCTTCAAAGGCACTGCCTTCCTGACCTAAAGACATCCCCGCCTTACCTCTAAAAGGTTCTACCATCTCCCAATAGCCGCACCCAAAAACCAGTTTTTTAACACATGGGCCTTTGGAGACATTCAAGATCTAAACTATAGTGATTTTCTTCATAGTCATATTTCCTCACGGTGACTCCTTTCAAGGAATTTTAGAACAGAAAAAAAGAATGTATGGTGTAAAATTTTCAAGGAACAAAAGGGTAGAGTTTATTTTTAATCCTTGTTTCTCAGTTCCCATACCCTCCAGCTCCTATTCCCCAGGCAACTACTATTATCAGTTTCTTAGATATCAAGCCAAAGCAAGTCTGTGCACAGAAAGGAAATGTATGTAAATCCTCTCTGGCCCTATCTATCTTCCTACATAGCGCTTGCTTTTGCATTTTGTAATTTTTTACTCAAGAATATATATATGTATGTATGTATATATATATATATATATATATATTTATTTATATATATATTGTCTTTTTGAGACCAGGATTTACTATGCAGTTCAGACTGGCCTTGAACTCACTTTGTAGCCCAAATGGGTCTTGAACTCACAGCTATCCTCCTGCCTCAGCCTCCCAAGTGTGGAATTATAGGAGTTCGCCACCACACCTGACCAGGAATATATCTTGGAAAAAAATATGAGTATTTACAAAGCACCCTTTTTTTTTAAATGTTGGCACAATATTTAATTGTACAGATACGCATATATTACTTAAATAATGTTTTCTTTGTGTATCTTAGATTGTTTCCAATATTATGCTCCTACAAATACATTTGTGAGCATTATTTGGGTTATATATATTATTTCATGCATATTTTAACTGATCTGTAGGATAAATTCCTAGAAGTGGGATTACTGAGTCAAAGGATATTTCCATTTTCCATATTGATAATATTGTTCAACTATCTTCCAAAATTGTACATAAATCACTGGGGGTTTTTTGTTTGTTTTTTGTTTTTTGTTTTTTTGAGACAGGGTCTTGCTATGCAGTTCAGGCTGGCTTTGAACTCATGGAAATTCTCCTGCCTCAGTCTCCCGAGGGCTGGGATTACAGGCTTGATCCACCACATCCAGTCATAAATTACTTTGATTAGACAATGTGATGTAAAATGTATGAGTGATTATTTTCCAGTATCCTCTTTAATAAGGTATATAATGAAAACATTTTGGCCTTTGCAAACCTGTAAGATGAAAAAGCTATCTCATTTTAATTTTAACTTTTACACTTTATTGTGAGTGAAACTGAATACCTTTGTGCATCTAAAACTCACTTGGATTTGCTTTTCCAGGACTTTTTGTTCATGCCCTTTGCCTGTTTTTCATTAGGTTGATGACGTTTATTGGTTGGTATAAACTGTATTTTATGGACATTGGCCTCTTTTCTGTAATGTGTTGCAATTTTTTCCTAGATTTCTATTTAATCTTTCATCTTGTTATTGAGTTCTTTTTTCTTTTGCTTTGTCTCATTTCTATTTTCCAAGAACGTCACCTTTAAATTCCTTTCTTTTTCATTTTTAATGTATTGCTAAATGTTAGAATTCATTCCTTCTTCCTATTTCTATTGTTACAGGGAGCTGAGTTAGTTAGAAAGATTATAGGCAGTCAGACTGGGCTAGGCCCTCAAAGGAGCCAGCATAGGGGACCAGATGTCTTGTGACCTTGGAAGACACACATCTCTTGCTGTGGGCCAGTTCTCAAAACAGAAGGCAAAACAAATGCAGCCACACCCTAAGTATAATCATTAAGGACTAGGTATGGATCATCTTGAGAAGCTAGGAATTACCATCCCAACCCCCTACAGAAAGAGTCACTGATCCATAAGAATGCTCCCTTGATACATGACTCGCTTCCCCATTTGTCCCGATTTGGTCAATTTTACCTGAACAATTAATCTTATTGGTTGACCACAGTTCTGTCCCACCTCATGCCCATCTGCTTTTCGAGTTCCCAGTTTTCCCCATCATGGTTTTACTTTATAAAAGTCACTAGAAAAGACAGAATTTTTGGCAACCCACCCAGGACCCCTTCTGTCTCTCTCTCTCTCTCAGACAGAAGCTTTCTTTCTCTCAGTAAATATTTGTGTTCCTAACCTCCATTGTCCTAAAATTCATTCTTCTATTTTGGAGAACGCAAACTTGTACCAGACATGTAGGTCGGGAGTTTTGTTACCCTATATCACTATGATGGAAAAAGAAAACTGAACAGGTCCTTTATAAATGAGGAAATGCTAGTTGCCAGTAAGCACACAACAAAGTACTACTTTATAAATAATCAGAAAAATATAAACTAGACTTTGCTTTTTTGTTTTAGCAAATTTAGCAACTAAGAGAATCCACAATTGTTACACCCTGTTGGCAGCAGGACAAACTGGATCAGTACTTTAGGAAAGCAATTTCTCACTAACAAAAAGTATTAAGATTTTTTCATCTTTATTCTGTAATGACATGTCTAGGAACATACTCCATGGATGTTACTGTCAAAATAGAAAAAGATTAATGCAAAGTGATATTCTGCACCATACTGGTTTTAGCAGGGGAAAACTGAAAGCAATTTGAAAGCTGTTGTCCTATAAGTAAATCACAGTGCTCCCATCACCAAGGAAGGTCACATAGCTATAAAAATAGAGTTTAAAGCTACATGGGAAAATGCTCACACTATTATATTGAAGGCAAGATACAACGATCACTTTCGTAGTGTAATCATAACCATATGATATATGAGAAAAACTGTAAGAAATGTGTCAGAGCAGTAGTCGTGTTTAGAGAGACAATGTATATTTTTTGCCTCCTGTTACTTTTCTGTGATTCCTCCAATTTTATAATGTTCATGTGCTATATAATCTTTAAAAAGTCCCAAGTCAAAATGACACACAAAGAGAATGTAAACCTATTTCTAGTATTCACCCCCTTTCCTTTTCTATTTCTACTGTGACTATGGAGACCTCACTCCCTCTCCCTGACTTCGGGATTATTATAACAAGCTATCACTGAGTCTGTTTTCCTTCAGTATGTGGTTACATTGCTCAAAAATAGTGTCTCTTTTCTTGATGCCACAGTGGCTTCCTAGTCTCTATTGCATGCCGTTAAAATTACTCTGACTAGCATTCTGGCCCCCTATAATTTGGTTTCCCTCTACTGAAATTATTCAGTATTTCCTGCTTGAACGTCCTCCAGCAAATGTCCTCCACCATAGTGGTCTTGTCACCCCTTCTACCCACACCATGCAATTTTTTTGACTTCGCTTATTCTCTTCACTATGCTTGTAATGCACTTCTTCATGTCCCTTTTATGCCCAAATCCTACTCATCTTCAGGAAGTTCCACCTCCTCCACACTGACTCTCACCTTGCTCTTGCCTGCACCTCCAGAGTATGCTGTCTTGACCACAGCCACACACACTGCTTCACAGTTCTGCCACCATGTCTTGCATGCTAATTTCACTTCCCTACTCTGAAAACTCTGTAAAGACAGGCAGTCTTAACCATCATCCCCTTTTGACTTCTTGCTCAGTTTCTGCAGAGTTTTGAGCACAGGGCAAGGCCTAGTAGACTGCTGTGATGAGCAGGGTTTTGGGTAGTGTCTTCTTTTCTCCTTTCCTCTACCCTTTGTTGGTAGCCTCTCTTCTGAATAGTACTCAGTTGCAGGAGCACTTTAGAGAAAGTCCGAGAATAGTGCAATTTTCAACCCTGGCTGTACATTATAAGCATTTGGAGAGCTTTACAAAAATATGGCTGGTTGAGAAGACAGCTAGCCAGCCTTCCTAGTGGGTGGCGTGAACGGCATGGACTCCAGGAAGAGAAAGATCTGTGCCTCCTGTGTGACTACTGGCACGCGGGCTGAGAATAAAGACCCCCTCACCCCGTAAGCAACCTGCTAGTTTGGAGGACTGGCTAAGTTGATAGCAACTAAGGTACATAAAGCAACTAAATGCTTGTATCGCTTGGTTGATTTTGCAGGCCTGGGACCGGCAGTCTGAGCGTGTCTTGGAAGGATGACAGTATGCAATATATCAAATATGGGGGATTCCCTTCTGTCTTGTCTTTGAAGCCCAGTATTGTTTTCATTATTTTACTTTATTTTGATTAATTTTTTTTGCTTTATTTCATATTCTGTTTTGATTTGTTTTATTCTGTTTTGTTTTTGGTTTGATTTTCTTATACCTGATGGAATGGTCAACTGTTGTGAAGATAACAAGATATACTAGAGTAGCTATTGTTTTCCTAGTATCTTGCTTTGAAGTTCTGTACCAGTTCTACTGCTGTGCTTTGATTGACTTTGTTCTGTTATGTTTTGTTGGATTTTACTATCTTTAAAATAAAATTTAAAAAAAATGGCTGCTTGTTCTTTTCTTTCTCCTGTTTGACCCCTGACACCTAGAGACAGCAACCCCGGTGTGTTTTCTAAAGCTCCCTACGTGATTCTGATGGCTTTACCTAGTCCTACTCCTTTCAGGTCCCAGCCCCTTTGGCATGCACCCATTCAGCACTTTCCTGTCTTATTTCCAGGAAGGAAGTCATCTTGGAACTGGCCAGAGACTCCAAAGAGATTGCCATTAGATCAGTGCTTTGGCATCAGTTAGAGCCTTTGTTGGCTTTCAAAGCTGTTTACTTTCAAATTGACAACGGTCTGCACTGAAGGCTATTCTGAAGGTAGCCTTTCTGTGTAGGCACCATGATAAGCAAATGGGTAAACAGACCACTAAGGTTAAAAAAAGCTGAACAAAATACTGTTGTTAGATGATAAAGTAGCCAGATTTGTTTTGTTTGAAATTTGTTTTGTTTGAAAATGCAATGCTGAACTTGTGGATCACAATGTCAAAGAAAAGAGAATATATTCTCTCTCTCTCTCTCTCCCTCTTTATATATATATATATATATATATATATATGTATGAAAATCCCAACCACTATCAGGATTATAAAAATTTTACTAATATATTAGTACAATAGTTCCCCGTTTATGTAACAAAACAACAAAAGCAGCAGTGATACTAATAGTTCACAAATTTTAGAACTTAATTATGAACCAGGCATCTGTTCTGTATGCTTTATTTGGATTTTCTCACTTAATCTGATAACACCGAGAGTTAGGTATTATTATTATTCTTATTTTACAGATGAGGAAATTGAGCCACTGAATTACTGAAGAATCTACTAGCTGGTAAATGGCAGGGTCAAGATTAAAAAATATTCACAGGTTGTGTTCTTAGTTTTCTAGTATGAATTCCTATTTCAAAGAAAAAATTTTTAAAAATTCAAAGATTCCCAAATATCTCAGTACATATCAGATATATTTTAGTATTTTTGCTTTTATCATTTTCAGTGGAAATTATCCCAAAATAGATCAGTTTCCTTACAAAGGGAAAACTTACAATTTTGATTTTCCTGAACACTCAATATTAGCATCACAGATGTTAATTATTTGGGGAAGTAAAATGGAGACCGATTTTCTCAGGCTTTTTCTGGTGCATAGTTGAGTCTTTCTCACCCACTGTACCGGACAATTGTAGACTGCCTTTCTCTTTATCCTACAGTGATTGCACTGCCCATAGGCTGCTCAGCCCTGGACAGGTGTGAGACCACAGATGATTGGGCGAAGAATGACCTCGTGGCCTACAGCTGCTCACGCATAGGCTGGCCAGCTTTTTCCACTCTGCACAAATGGGCAAAACTTTCTCCCAAACGGGAGAGGGGTTTCAGACTCTCCCTTTGGGGAATTTGAATTCGGAATTAGAAGACGCCGGTGGAAGTCAAAAAGACAGAAAAAACAAAAGTTCTGAGAACCAGATAGTGTGATAAACAGAAGCTGCGAGGTAGAAAATAGAGAGCAAGAGGGTCACACCCTCTGATTCCTCCTGCAGCGAAAGGCCAGGAGACAAGGAGAAGGGGCGTGTCGAAGATGAGAGGGCGTGGCAAAGATGAGGGGGCGTGGCAAAGGGCCCGGGGATGCCAAGTGCAGGCCACGCCCAGAGGCTGCAGGGTTCTAAACCGTGCTAGTGCTGCAGGCCGGCCAAGCAAAGTGACTCCGCAGGTTGAATTAGGTCCAGAGCCACCGGTGTGAAAATTCTTAAGAAATAATGAGGAAGCTTCTTAGGGGCAGGCAGAGGAACCGTTGAAAGCCACTGGCAAGTGCGGAAGGAGGGGCGAGCTGAGTCCAATTTCCATTTTCCAAGGCTTGGGGCTTTGTCCTCGCCTGGGTTCCCACGAGCCCCGAGGGTCTGAGCACCCTGCCTTCTTCCTTCCGCAGAACTCCTTCCCCTAATATTAGATGTATTATGAGCTGTCCTCCAGAACCAAAGAGCCTTGCAAAAATACTCTTCATGGCCCTAGATTGCTCTTTTTCTTTGGAATTACTGTGCTCCTATTTATAGTTTTTGTTTTTTCTGCTACTTGGCTGTCAACCGTCACATTTTCTTGTATTGCGGTAGTGTCCTTGCAAATAAAGTTACTCTTAACTTGGACACTAGATCTGGATGCTTGATGAGAGTTAAAAAACTTAAACAGGCAGGGAAAGAAGGGAGGATTTTTAGAATCTGTAAATTATTTCAATATAGCTGTTACAAAACATTGAATAAGTAATACAAGATTTTTAGTGTCACCTGAGATTTAGTATACATTTTGGAAATACATTTTGCCCTTTTTGTTTACATTTAAATTTTTTGATTCTACTCCAGTCGGTGAATGTCTTACTAAAGTGTTCGTCGGTTCTGAGGCATCAGAACACACTGGAGTCAACCCAAGTAGAGGAAGGAGATTTGTTTTAAAATATCGAACAGAACCCAGGTGAAGAAAACAAACCTGATTAGGCAGCTAGCTTCTCCCTCTTATTCTCTCTCCTCTCTGCTTGGTTTCTTAATCTCTCTTTACCTTTGTTTCACATTTGTTCCACCTTCCTCTTGGCAAACTAGTTATTCTGCATCTCTCTAAGGCTTTTAGTTTTTCCTTCATAACACAGGTTTATGTATGGCTTTGGGCTACTGCGCTACCAATTTTGGCAACTATGCATGACCTTGCACCTTCAGTGCCCATAGCCATCCAATTCAGCTTGTGCGCCTCTGAGAAATGATTGGCTTAGCTTGAGCAAAGTGTCTGTCCTGGCAGAGAGCAGGCCAGGGCCCTCTGCTTAAGGATTGCCCTTCCGTTCTGCAGGTAGCAGATTCTCTGAGGAGATTTTGGCAAGATTGAAATGACTGGGATTTTGACCAGGGTGTAATTTCTAAATTTCTGAGCTGGAGTAGTTGATGAATAATTACATATTTACTTTTACTGTTCTTTTTCATTCACCACTTAAAGTCCTGCTAACCATAAACAAATTGTTTGTTGGTGATATTACCTATGACCACCTGGAGTTAGATTATCTTGCTTGGTCAATAACTACAATCTTGAATTCTGTTCATATAAAAATACAAAAAAATTAAAGACAATTTTCCCCTTCAATTGTTTTCTGTCATTTCTCAGGAATCTGTTATTCCATTTTCTTTGTAAAGCTTTTGTTCTTGTTTAAACAAAACATAATGTGGATTTAATTTTCAACATAGTTAAGAATGGTTTTTGATGTTTCAATGAAAAATTACATTAAACCCCACATTTTATGTGACAAGGACTTTTTTTTAAGACCAAAAAGTCTTCAGAAATGAAGGTGGATTTGGCAATTTGTCTAAAATCACTACTTTCATGTTCCCTTCCCCTCCAAGGGAGTATGCAGTAATTGTAAGTCAGCCACAGGTAGAAAGGCATATTACTTGTTTTTCAAAAGATGACCAATATTAGGCAAAATGTTAATCTTAACCCAATACAAGAGCAGTCCTATTTTTAAAAAAACAAAATCAAATTAAATTTTCTTTATCTTTAAAGTAGTGTTTTAATGGTATTAATGCTGAACAGTTTAAAAAACATTTTCTAAAAAAAAAAACTAGAACAAAATTTCTTTCTTTTTCTTTTTCTTTTTATCCTTGAAGTACAGTGGATTTGGAAAAAGCAAAACAAAACATTTTCCTACACCTGATAGAATTTCATATTCAAAAGAATGTTCCAAGGTTAGCAATGTCATTTAGTAGCTGTACAACAGGTTCTGAAAGGTTAGATGACTTATTTGGAGTCATAATGCTATACACACCAGATACCAAAGTCATCATCCTTTAAATCTTGTAGGTTTTGCATGTACTTGTTCTCCCTTTATTTTACACCTCAGCTTTGGGAAGGGAAGGGGCACTATCAAGTGAATGCTGTAGCTAGGCAAATCTGCAAATTCTTAGTATAGACTTTAAGTCTAATCTTGATTTGTCTTCTAACTTCAAGGGCTATATCTTCGTACACATTATAACAAATGACTAATTATTTATGATAAACTAACAGTGATAGATTGAGCGTAAGACAGTATTTGATTGTATTCCTTGCAGCTGAAGTCACATATGCTATTTTAATTTAGTATTTCCCTTTCTAACCCTTTTTAAATTTCCAGGCATGTAATTCTAATTATGGTAAGTAAGATAACATTAAAACATAAATCTCAAATGAAACCATGCTTGGAAAGAATTACTCTCACTGCTCTCCAAAGTGAGCAGGGGCTGGGGATGTATCTCTGTAGTGTAGCTCTCGCCTAGCATGCTGAAGCCGTGGGTTCTATCCTCAGTAGCACACATGCATACACCCTCCCAAAATAAAAAAGAGTCAATTAGTCCCTTAAGTGAAACTGTTATGGTATGGTTGTCGTGGAGAGAATATTAGCATACCTAAAAGAAGAAGTGTTTAAGAAAAAGATAAGTGCACTTACTATTTACACATAAACAGATCCTACTAACTACCCAGAGTGTTATATGGTTATTAGAGTAAGCTTCTACTTAAAAACCCCTCCTTTGCAGTTCAAGATACTATATGCATCCAAAAGTGATACAATAATTTCGCTTTTTGAGTGTCTCTAATTCAGACTTCTCGTGAATTTAGGTTTGGTTTTCTGTCTACCACAGCTAAAATGAGCAAGATTTTGCTGTATTTATTATTATATGAAGAACAAGCAGAAAGTTGGAATCTAGGTGTTCTGTGTGTACTGTTCACTATATATTGTTTTTAATACTGCATTTGGCTTTTATCACAGCATACTCAGGATTGTGCCAAGCAGAGGAATTATAATAGTTCTTAGAGTTTAGAGAGTATGAGCAAGAAATAACTCATCCATAATAAAATAGTAAGAAGTAGAGGGCCCTTGCCAACATATGAGTGTTTTTTTTTTTTTTTTTTTCTAGTTCTTACTTCTTTAAGTTGCTTAAAGACCTTTAGGATCACCTCAGAAAGAAAAATCATCTAGATATTTGGCAAACATTTTAGGGGGAAGGAAACAGAATAAAACTAATGGAAAGGGCTGAAGGAAAGCAGGAATGAAGCACAGAGAGGAAAACCAGACAGAGATCAATATGAGAGGAGCAGCAGGCTAGATTTCTGTTCAGAGTGAGAGGATGAAGGCGGGTGTTAGGAGAAAGAGAAAGGTTGTTTATACAGGAACACAAGATTGAAGAACTGTAACTATAAAGAGAAGTAAATATTTATTTCTTCGTATGTGAATTAGTGAAAGTAAATTTAAAACAAAAGTGTGAAAGGTGAACAACAGACATATAAGGAAGAATTTTATTTCGGAATATAAATAATTGTGTGTCTTTGACCAATTTGTGTTGCTATAACAAGATGGCAGAGATGAGGTGATTTAAAAAGAAAAGAAGTTTCTTTTGCTTATGATTCTGGGGACTGGGATGATGATAACATGCCTAGGATCTCTAGTGAGGGACCGTTAGCTGCGTGACAGCGTGGCAGATGGTGCCACACAGCAGGAGTGTGCTGTGGCTTGCGGGTATGTGAAGGGATCACATGGCAACAGAAGCTCACTATTCTGTAACAACCTGCTCTCTCAGAAACGAATCTACCTTCTGCAAGACCTATGACCTAATTACCTTCCACTATTCCCCCCAGAACTGCCTCAGCATTGCCACATTGGGGACCACATTTCCAGTACAAGAATATTTGGGGACAAATCATGTCCAAACCATATGCCATGGATATACACTAAGGCTTGTATACCATAGCTATAGGTACATATGTATGATATGTGTATCATATATATGCTTATGTATATGTATCAGATATGTGTATATATATCATATATGTAAAACTTATTTATAATCTTTTAAAATATGATTCTAGCATTTTACTCATATCTCAATTTTGTATTTTTTCATCACAACAGAACAAAAATTAACCAGTGTACATCCAAAAGCCATCTGAAGAGGTAAAAAATTCTGCCCTCGTACAGTTGTGTTGTTATAAAACAAATGCTTCTAATCCCGTTAACATTTGTATTTTATATTTTATACTCTTTTAATAAAATAAGGGTAGAAACAATAAACCATTCAAATAATTGTCCAAATACTGTGAGGCATGGAAATATAGCAACATATTGGGTACTAGCCTGTTGCCACTAGGTAGCTCAAATATCCACTTGCTGGCTAAACACAAAAGATTCAAGTTCAGTACCTGAAGACCACACAGTCATCTAACACTGAACTGAAGCAAGAGAGACGAGCGCGTGAAAAGACCTAATGCTGAAATTCTTTTTGTTCAGAAATATTTGCACTAAGTCTCAACGTCTCTCAATAAGAAAAACAAGATATTAGGTAGAAGCAAGGTATTTTTAAAGTAAAGGGAAAAGGCAGTAGAAGTTTAGCAATTCAAATAAGGCAAATATTTTAGTAATGGCTCAGGGAGGATTTGTGCCTTTTCATCTCTGTCAGGCTGAATACTTTGCCCTCAGGAAGGCCTGAGAGCCCCAGGGAAATTATTTCACAGCACTATGCTTCATTTCCTACACCTGGTGAAGCGGGAAATTATTCCTAATTGGATCAATGTAGAGATCTGTAGGAGAAATACGTGAAGTACTAGCATGGTGGCAGATACATAATAGGTGCTTAAAAATGGTAGTGAGCTTGCACTGCATGGAGACCCTCAGGGAAAAATGACTTCTAATTTTCCTTGATTGCTTCCAGTGTGGCCATGGTTGGCAGAAGGCTGTTGTGGTTGCCAGTAAGGAAAAATCATCGAACTAACCATGACAGCAATCACTCCCTGGCTTAGGTCTCCAAAGACTGGTTCATTTCAAGTATTGTGTCTTGCCAAGACAGGAATTCTTTTGCATTCTTTTCGGGACACTTTCTCTGCTTGTTTTCCGAAACAGTTCCTGAGCCCGTCACCTTCTTTCTCTTCCTACTGCCATTGCTCATACTCTTTAGCTGTTCCAATGGCAACATCGTCATTGTTTCCTGTCTCTTCATGCTGTCTCTCATCAGAGTCTTTTAAAACTGATTTAGGATCAGTGCTATTTCTTCATACCCTTGCCTCTGAAACCCCATCATACTCTCTCATTTAAAACGAGTTGTTTCAAAAATAGACCTGAACTTTTTAACCTCTGGATTTTAGCTTGTTCTGTTTTCTTCATCTAGAGTCCTTTTCTTGGATGAAATTCCAATCATCTTTCAAGGTCCAACTCAACTCCTACATTCCAGCTACTGTGTCAAAGTGAAGGTGGTCAGTTTCTTCACGCTTCAGTCATGAGCTACTTTTGGTGCTTTGATACGCTGTGTGACAATGAATTTCTGTTTCCTCTCTACACTGCACATAATTTCCAGGGGAAATATTTTACAAATTACAATGGAAACCCTTGAAAGACAATGGAAGCACTTTAGGGGACCAAGGTGTGGCCTCCCTTGAAGGCTAGGAACTAAATCTAGGGTCCCACTCATGGCTGTGGGCTTTTCGTCATTCTAAAGGAATATAGATTTCCTAAAAGCATGATGTGACAGACATTGCCAGTTGCTCATGCAATAACCTGTGTTCCTGCTGGCAAAGTTATCACCATAGAAACAGGAAGCCATCTTACTGGTTTTTCTAGGCTTCTGTGCAGGATGGTGTGAGTATGTGGTTCAGTCCTGGCCAAAGGGAACGAGGAAAATCTACTGGGGGGGAAGACTTTTAGGATGATTTTTCTCCATGCTAAGAGGGAGACACAAGATGATAATCCCCTTTCTTCTTTCTTGTCTTTGAATATGGGCATTAAAAGATGTGGTGCTTGGGGTCCTGCTGGCCATTCTGTAATTGTGAGGGTAAACCAGGGCATTAGCAGAGACTTCACTCTGCTATCCTGGGATGATTGCACCATTTGTTTAACCATTCCTAGAACCACCTACTTCCAGGCTTCTTGCCACGGGAGAGCACAAACTAGAGAAAAAAAAAAAAAAAACAAATCAAAACAAATCTCTGTTTCTAAAGTCATTTTTATTTAGGGAGACCAATTTTTTTTTTACTTGCAACCAAATGCATACTAAATAATATACAGAATATGTAGCTTGATCTTATGAACAAAATGAATAATCATCAGATTTGGGATTTGCTCTTCAACCTCGCCCTGACTTCTGATTCCTCTTCCTCTTTCTGGCTGTCTTGTCCTGCCATTCTCTTCTGGACTCATTTCCCTTTCCATCTAATCAGGACTATTCTCGCCAATCTCTCAGTGAACTTACCTTCCTTATCCTCTTTCTGTTGGTCTCATTATTTGTATGCTGGAGATATTAATCACTACTAAGGAAAATGCGTAACAGAAGCAATTACAAATTCAAGGTTCCCTTATTCACCTGGGTCCTTAACATCATTTACCTTCCATTTTATTTGTTACTGGTTACTTCTTTTTCCTATTCTCCAAAGCAAGTATCCCAGCTATTAGTCATTGTTTTCCAAACCATTTCCTAGTCTTTTCTCCTACTTTTTATCATATGATCTTGTCTCCTTATGCCAAAGAAAAAGAAAGCCAAGAGGTGGGACACTATTTAACTTTTCCTCTTCCACTTTAATTTCTTTTCATGTTGTTTTAGTGGGAGAAGAGATTAATTTCTGTCATCATGAATTTCCTTTCCAAGTTCCTTCTTGCCTCTTTTGCAATTATGCTACATTGCATTTCTTCAATTGTTCTCTTTCCCTCTCTCCTTCTCTCTCAACTATAAACGTGTTCTAATCTTCTATTCTCTCCATGTACAACACTTAATTCAAAATGGACCACAGACTGAAATGTAAAATGTAATTCTATAAACCTTTTAGAAGAAAACAGAAGACCTTGAAATAGGCAAAAATTTCTGAGATAGAATGAAAAAGTCTGAACCATAAATGAAAAAGTGGATAAATTAGACTTCATCTACATAATTTCTTTCTTTAATTTTTATTTTATTAACACATGTTTGCAGGACGTAATGATTATATTCATCATGGGGAGTTAGTACCTGTACAAAACACATTTTCATCTTTTTATAGCCTCTTCTCTTCCCCTCTTCCCCACTCCTTCCAATATTTTCAATTTCTGTTCTTTAATAGACACTAGTGAAAATGAAAAGACAAGCCACGACTTGGGGAGAAAATGTTTCAAGAATACTTACCTGGTAAGGCAACATGTAATCCAGAAAATATAAAGCATTTCACCATTCAATAATAAGAAAACAAACAACATACTTCTTAAAATGAGCTAAAGATTTGAACAGACACTTCATCAAAGAAGAGATACAAATGGCAAACAAACACATGAAAAAGATGGCCAACGTAACTAGCAGACTGCAAGGTGCAGCAAGAAATGTAAGTTAGAACCACAGGGATGTATCACTGTACAGATGCTCTTTGACTTATAATGGGATTATGTGCTAGTGAAATGTCATGAGTAAATATGCATTCAATATTCCTAACCCACTGGACATCATAGTTCAGCCTCGCTTATCTTAAACCTTCCCAGAACACTTTCATAAGCCTACAGTTGGGCAATGTTGTCTAACATAAAGTCTGTTTTTGTGTGTGTGCGTGTGTGGTACCGGGGATCGAACTCACAACCTCGCACCTGCCAGGCAGGCACTTAAGCCACTGAGCCAAACTCCTGGCTCTCAGAAAATCTGTTTTATAAAAAAGTACAGAGCATCTCATATAGTTTGCAGAGTATTTATATCTGAAAAACACTGGCAATATGGTGCAGTGGAGAACTTTGTCTGTTTAGTCTTGTGATTGTAGTTGATTAGGAACTGTGGCTCCTTACCATTGCTTAGCTTCACAAGAGAGGATCATACTACATTTGCTAACCTGAAAGATCAAATTTCAAATTCAAAGTACAACTTCTACTGAATGTGTGTCACTTTTCCACCATCATAAGGTTGAAAAATCATAAGTCAAACCATCCTAAGCCAGAGACTGTCTGTAAACAGGATAGCTAAAACTGACAATATCAAGTTCTGGGGAAGATGCAAAACAAAAGGAATCTCAAACATCTCAATCACTTGGGAAAAGTTTGACATTTTTCTTATGAAGTTAAACTTTTATCTAGCACTGCTACTTCCAAAGAGTTTCTAAGAAAAATGAAAATGTATGTTGGTACAAAGACCCACAGGCAGATTATTATTATTATTATTACTTTTTTTTTTTGCGGCACTGGGGATTGAGCTCACAACCTTGCACCTGCCAGTCAGGCACTTAAGCCGCTGAGCCAAACTCCCAGCTCTGGTTTTTTGAGGCAGGGTCGCACTATGTAGCTCAGGCCTGCCTTGCGCTTGCGTTGTAGCCCAAGCTGGCCTCGAACTCACAACACTCCGCCTACCTCAGCCTCCCGAGTGCTGGGATTAAAGGCGTGCGCCACCACGCCCGGCTGCACAGGCAGATTTTTATAGATTTATTTATAATTGCTCCAAACTGGAAGCAACCCAAGTATCTATCAACTGAAAAACAAATTTTGGTGTGTATAGAGTGGAATACTACTCAACAATAAAAAGGAATGAATTACCGTTTGCAGCAATTTGAATGTATCACAAAATAATTATGCTAAATGTAATAAATCCAATACAAAAGGCCCTGGTTTGGTCATCAGACAGATACTTGTTTGAATGTGATTTATATGACATGAAAAAGTCAAAGCCATGGTGATAGAACTCAGATTAATGGTTGCCAGGGATGGGAGATAGGGGAAAGCGACCTGAAAGAACTTTTTAGGCTTATGAAAATATAATTTGTAATGGTTGTACATGACTGTATCTGTTCATGAAAACTCATAGAGTTGTATGCCTAATGTAATAAACTTGAAAAAGCAGTATCTCTTACCTTAGAAAACTACCCCTCAATCATACATTCTATACTATTCATTTATTTATTTGAGTGTGAGGTCTCTAAGGGAGGGGACTTTTCTGTCTTATTTGCATTCAGTTAATATTTATTCATTGTTTACTATGTGCCAGCACGCACCAATTACTGGAAATTCAAGATGAACAAGACAGTGTCTCTTTGCTCTCAATACATAATCTGAGAATTATAGCCTAATCTCATTCTTTTCCTTTTCTAATAATCTTTGTGGAGGAGACATCTAAATTTAGTGCTTATATTTTATCTTCTGTTTAGTTCTTAACTTGCTGAAGTACAGGTTTCCCCTTCCTTTTAATGAAATTCCTTTTGGTAGGCTGCCAAAAACCTTTTAAGGGCCAAATTCAATGCAGGCTATCCAGCCCTTATTTCAGTTAACTGTCTTATGATATTTGAATTGTTCGTTCCATTCCCTTTAAACTTCTTCCTTTTCTTGATTTTGAAGGCACCATTCTGTCTTGATATTTGATTTCTCACAGACCTCTATACTGGTTGCTTTTTTTTTGTTGTTGTTACCCAGTAAATTTTAGTGTGTTTTAATTCCCTATTCTTTATTCTTTTTTTCTAGGAGGGAAAGAAAAGAGTACTTACCCCTCTTTTACTGAACTCTGTGCTTTTAAGGAGGTTCCTTGGAACACTTTTACTAGAATTTAGTCACAACTCCACAAGTAGACTGGGATATGTAGTACCTTATTTGAAGTAGTGAAATGGTTTGAATGTGTCTTCCAAAGTTCATGTGCTGGAAATTTAATCTGCAAGGCAATCATGTGGAGGGGTGGGACCTTTGAGAGGTAATTAGGGGTCATGAGGGCTCTGCCTTTCTGAATGGATTAATGTCATTTTGCTGTTGTGGGTTACTTATTGTGGGAGTGGGTTCCTGATCCCCACCATGCTTTTTTGCCCTTCTGCCTCCTGTCATGGGATGACACTGCAAGAAGTCTCTCTCCACATGTGGCCCTTAGATTCCCAGACCTCAGAGATGTGAGAAACAAGTTCCTTTTCTTTATAAGTTACCCCAACTGAGGAATTCTGTTATAGCAGCACAAAAGGAGCTAAGACAGGTAGAAAAGTGTCCAGTTAAAAACAGAAATTCTAGTGGTAGATTTAGGAAATCACAATTTTGTAAACATCATCATGAAGATTGCTCTGAAAGAGAATCATCAGAAAATATACTAAATCTAGAGAAGAAAGTCTACTGACGAGCAGAAGATTTATATGGTCTATAAGTATTTTCCAGCAGATTGCTTATAGGTAACAAGGAGGGGGGGGAATAGCCTCTATACAGTGAAGAAATGAGTGGATAATCGAGATTAACATAACCAATGAGGAGCAGGTGGACACTGTGTGGCTTCCAGATGTGACCTAAGAAGGACATGTTCTTGTTCATGTGGTATTCCAACGGGAAATGCACAGTCTCAATCTATTTACGAGCAGAAATCAAGACAAACCAAAATTAAGAAACGATCTGTAAAATAACTGACCTGTATTTCTCAAAAATTGTCAGTGTCATGAAAGATAATGAAAAGCTGATGAATTATTCCAGATTAAAGGAGACTAAAGAAACATAATCAAATGCAGTATGTGATCCTGGACTGGATCCTGGATTAGAGAAAAACAAAATGCTATGAAAGGCATTATTGAGACATTTGATTAAATTGGTAAAGACGTTTTAGAGAGAATGAACAGGACCTGATGATTAAGTGTGGAAGCTGTTTTCTTCTCTCTATGCCTAACGCCACTGTCTTAGCTTAGGCTATCAACATGTCTCCCTTCAGCCTGTTTGTATAACTTTCCAAGTGTTATTGCCAGGTTCTTTGGCTTCTCTTCTAATCTGTCCTCCATATTGTCATCAGAGTGATTTTTTTGAAGCACAGATCTGATCATGCCATACTCCTAGTTAGAAAACATCTGTAGCTTGCTGTTGTCTATTCTTCATCTAGTATCTGGGCCCTCCTCCAGGTATATCCAGAGTTTGTTGCTGGCCATTTCCCTCCTGAGTTCCCAAGTGGTTGCTGTTATTGACTGGTTTCTCCAAACTCCATAGTCATGACATCATGACATCATGCTCTGTATGAAACAAAGACAAGGAGGAATGGAATAAACCACCAAGAAAGGTAGTTGTTTTAAAGTTTTTTTTTAACCTACTTTGAAAAATAAGCAGGGCTATTCTATCAAATAATTCCATCAGATTTTTTTAAAAAATAATTAATTTTTTAGAGAAATAAATAACGGTCTTCTCTTTGTGCCAGCTAAAAGGAACAAGCAAATGAAGATGGGTTTGTTGGCTGACTTCCATTCTAAAATTTCCTGTGAAGCCAGCGAAGGATCTCATTATCTGAGTCAGAATTATTCTATCAACAGCCCCTTTTCCCTGTCACAGCTGGTGCTGAGAGCCATATGTCACAAGATTCCCTCTACCCTCAAAGTTTAGAACACTTGCTGAATGGAAAATAAATCACTGTTGTTGAATCAAGTGACCCATGGGGTTCCTAAGAGAGTTTTCCTTTATATTTTATTATGTGATGAAAACTCATGATTTTTCTTACCCTTGTGGATTTTCTCCCATTCCCCATCTGCTTACTCCCTGTAATTTTGCCAGAATGTGATTCCGTCATTCTGTTCAATAAACAAAGTATACTGCCTTGCTTGCTCTCAGGAAAAAGAAATCCTCGCAGGAGTTGCATATTAGAGATGGATTGATACAATTCATTTACTCTGGGCTTGTTAAGTAAGATAAGCAGCAAACAAATACTTGTGTAGAATTCAAGAAAGAGCATCCAGTTATCATATATTAGTATCTATCCCACGAGTCTATATCTATGCTGACACATTTTAACACATCAGCTTTAACCGTTGTCAAGCATTCCTTCTGAAGTCAAGGCAATATGAGTACAATTAACAGTGAGAGAAGACGGTATTATTTGGGAGTATAATTGTGAGTCATCAGAGCGAAGATTACTTGTTCTGCACCATGTCTTCTGTGAAGTCAAGTGGAATTCTAATTTGTGATTAAATAGCCATCCTCATTTCCATATAGGAAAGGTGTTCAGCTACTTATAATTTTGTTTTTCAGAAGCATGCTGTTATGTCTTTTTATATCTTTGTGTATCCTGTATGTCTCTATTTCTACTTTGCTCTGTGAATTACAAAAGTCATTGTCTTATGTTCCTGGAATAAGTGAAGTAATAAATTATTCCTGACAGCAGCAATTTCTAAGATCCTGATCAATTTAATATAAGTTATTATCATTAGACTCAAAATCATCCAGGATTTACTATTAGATTCCAGGAAATTGTGAAGAAAAATCAGTCACCCTTTTACCTTCCCAGAGAATACTATTGGTTCATCATTGTCTATGTTTTCAGAGAATTACCAAAATTCTTATGTGTTAGATAGTTTGAAACACAATAAATTAGTAATTACTCTTTTAATAGAGTGGATAATATCTGTTCTACTATCTCATAAACTCAAGAGAATCCACTATTATTAAAAGCAACAAGCCAGGCGTGGTGGTGCAAACCTGTAATTACAGCACTTAGAAGGTTGAGATAGGAGGATTGCAGAGTTTGAGGCCAGCCTGGGCTACTTAGTGAGACCCTGTCTCAAAAACAAACAAATAAACAAACCCCCAAAAGCAGTTTCTTAAATGGCAGATATGATCATTGAAATAGAAATCTCAGGAAATCATCTAATATTACTTTCTGACAACAAGGAGATACATGCTCTCTTCACAAATCAGGAAGAGCAATCGTCAAAGTCCTGACCTCTTTAGTCACTGTCAACTGTCAGTAGTCAATCGCTTAATAACCTGCATCAAGGTGAGTATTGCAGGGCCTGGGTTTTGCTACCTGGATTACCCCATATCCTTTACCTTATTTAAAATATCTGGGTGGGGGCATCTTCTACAGAGTTATTTTGCCCTTTCTCAAAGATAAGTACCAACAACCACAACAGACTGAGCACTGGAGAAAGGAGGGTAGGAGGCATCCTTAGTTTAAGGTTGGCATTTGTTCTCACTGGTCAGAACATAGACAATCCTCTGAGTTTGCTGTCATTATTATCATTTGGATTTTAAAATCGGGAAATTAAGATATGAAATAACATACCCAAGTTCACACAGCTAGTGAGTTTTAGAATCAATATTTGAACCCAGTCCGTTTTCAAGCTCTGCGCTCTTAACCTTGGTGGTACTGACAAGTAGCTGAGTGTGAGGGTCTGAGGAAAGAGTGATATCTGGTTTATTTGGGGGCATTAGAAGAGTGAAGGAGGGACAAAGAAAAGGGCAACTATATCCACTCTGCTGCAGGAGATAAAATATCTGTAACAATACTATGCATTGAAAGAGCATTTGAGGGGGTAGGACCTCAAAAACTAAATTCATGTGATGATGGCTAATTTTATACTCTACTGAATTTGGCCAAGAGATGCCTAGGTAGCTGTCAGTGTTATTTCTGAGTTTGTCTATGAGGGTGCTTCCAGAAATTATTAGTCTCTGAATCAGGACACCGAGTTAAGATTGCCTTCCCCAGTATGTGCTCATCATTCAATCCGTTGATAGTCTGAATAGAGCAAAGAGGCCAAAGGGCGAACTGTCTCTTTTCTTAAAGTGGAATCCATCTTCTCCCTGCAGATATTGGAGCTTTGGTTCTTGGGACTTATTCTAGCAGAACCCACCAAACCACCTCCAGTTCTCAGGCCTATGGATTTTTCTTCTTCTGTTTTTTTTTTTTTTTTAGCCCAGACTGGCTGTGAACTTGTAGCCACCCTCCTGCCTCAGCCTCCTGAGTGCAGGGATCGCAGTTGTGCACCACCATGCCTGGCTTAGGTCTACAGATTGAGATGGTGGTTCTTCAGCTTCCCAATTGCAGATGATCACGTGGATCATCAATTTCCTTTCTCTCAGCCTTTCTCTTTCCCACCCTGTGTCCCTCCGTCCCTGTGCTCCCATTGGTTCTGGATCTTTGGAGACTCCTGACTAATACAGACGGCTTCATTTCACAGGTGCAGAAAGCACAGTGCTAGACAGGGTCGTGTGAGGTGCGCAGAGTCATGTGGCCCATTTGACCCTTCGTTTAGTCAAGGACTGTTTTTGTTGCCAAGAAAATAAATAGGACTGTTCACATTGCCTCGAGTTGTATTTAGGTAGAAAACACACAGAAAAAACTAAAAGTATAACACAGCAAATATACTGTAAAAAAGTTATGAATTAAATGTATGAGAACTCAGAGACTTTCCCTGGGTGAGTCCTTGAAGGCTCCCCAGAGGAGGCAGAATTGAACAGATTCTTAAAAGATGAGTAAGAGTTTGCCAGGTAGGGAATGGGAGAAGGATCATTCCAGGCAGCTCAGCTGATTCGTGGCCGAGCAAAAACTGTAACCCTGCCTGTACAGTGACTCAGCGTGGCTCTCATTGCTCCATACCTGCGGAGGAAAGACGTTTTGTGTCTTGGTCAAGCATTCTGGTCAGGAACATTTCAGATCACTGGTGAGCACATCAGGAAAATACACACAATTGATGGTAACTGAACATCTTAAATCCTTTTCCCTCTTCTAATGTAAGGATTTCACATCTTTTACTACTGACTTAATTACAACTTAGAGTTATTCTTTAATTATGCATAGAAAAAACAATGGATCCAGATTTGTAAAACCACAGAGATCATTTGTATTGTTCAACTGCCTCAAATTACTCTTATGATCTATTGCATAAAGGATTCATGAGAATGTTTTATTGTTACTCCTTTAAGCCTCATGTATAACTGGTGAGATTTGCCACTATTTTTCCAATTCCATTTTCTGCTTGGCAACACATTTAACGCTTGCTTCTGAAAACCATCGTGTGGTTCTCTGCTAGGATCCCCCTTCTCTTAAGAGAGTAAGACTGCTCAGAGATTCCAGATTAAGTTTGTTTGGTCTTGAATACTTACAAACATTTACGCTGAGGTTATAGTTTAGATCAAGATTGTTCCTCTACAGCCTTGGTGTTGAGAGGTAGCACTTTTGGGAGGGTGGTTGGATCGTGGTTGTGGTGACTCAGGGCTGGATTCATGAACTGGTGAGTTCAGCAGCTAGTAGAGAGGTGGGGTCTGGTGGGAAGAGGTAGTTCACCGCGGGGTGGCCTGAAAGGGTACGTTCTCCCTCCCCAGAAGGCCTCGTTTCTTCTCTATTCATTTCCTGGGCACCATCATGGGAGCAACTTTCCTCAAGCCCAGCCTTTCTACCTCTAAATTTCTGTCTTGGGGCTAGCCAACCAGACTGTAACTAGGAGCCAGAATAAACCTCTCCTCCATTAAGTCGTGGGTGTCAGGTATTGTGTCTCAGCAATTAGAGAAAGTGACTAAGACAATAGCACTCTCAGACTGGGTAATTTTTAAGTTAAATGACATTCTTCCTCAAAAACTTTTTGTTCTAGGCTAAAATAGTAACCTGCGTTGGTTAACTGTGCTCTAAGTATACGTGTTAAGGTTGTGTTCTGCACTAGGGCTCCTGGCCAAGCAGTTGAGTTGACAGTGGAGTCCAACCTGAGCTTTATCAGGCTCAGAAAAGGGACCCTTTCCCTAATGGCAATTAAGTACCCCTTGAGTTGGTTGTAATTCTTTTTGGTAATGCAAATCGATTTGATGTGCTTTGGGGAACTTGGAAAAATTTAGCTAATTAATTCCAGCTCAACTTTGGGCTTTCAGGAAAAGGATTGCTACTTGGCAGTGGGTCCTAACTACACTGTTAGATTAGCTTTGACTCCATGGTAAAGGCAAGTTTTTAGCCCAGATAGTCTCCGTGTTGCATAGGGTTTACTTTGGAGAATGTCATGGTCAATGAAGTCTTTCCAAAGAATGTTATAATGAATAGCAGAAAATTGCATAGCTCTTACTAGCTCAGGCACTGCTCCAAATGTTTACCAGTGTAAGTCATTTGATCTTTCAGGCAGTATTGTGAGGTAGATACTATATTCTCTCACTGTCTTTTAGTTGAAGACAGTGAGACACATGTACTTTTAGTAACCTGGCCATGGTCAAGCAGCAGGTAAAATGAATCTAGTTTGACTCTAGAGTCCATGACCATGAGCATGTCGCTATACCACTAATGTTCCACAGTGGGTTCCCAGCACTTCTAATGGTGAGGTAAAGAAAGGGGTTGAGTTCCTACTCCCAGGTAGGGGCTATTCCTGGCCCTCTTGACTCCAGGGCATCATCTGTGTTTAGATGCTCTCAGACTATCTGCGTGGTTTGAATATAGTTTGTCCCCACCAAAACTCATGTTAAGGCTTAATTTCTCTGAATGGCAGTGTTGAGAGATGGGGCCCAGTGGGAGGTATTTGGGTTATGGGGTGGAGTCTTCAGGAATTGATTAATGCATTCCTCAAGAAGTGGGTTAGCTATTGCAGGAATTCAGCCAACTTTTCTCTCTTCTGTATATACCTGCTTGCCTGTCTGCTTTCTGCTGTGAGTTGAACTGCCATAAGGATTTTACCAGAAGCTGAGCAGTTGTTGGTTCCATGCTTTTGAATTTCCAGGACAGTTCAAATAATCCCCTTTCATTTGTAAATTATCCAGTCACAGATATTCTGTCACAGCAACAGAAAACAGACTAACACACGCTTTAATGCAAACAACTCTTTGGATTTCTTGAATAAATGTTTTCTAAAGAGGATTTGTGACTCCATGAGTACAAACAAAAGTTTCTCTGTACTTTCAAGGCTATCACTTATGTAGAAAAATTAAGAACAAAAATAAAACTTACAGTGATTCAGCTCCCTACTGCAGACAATGTAGTTTATGCCTCTTTTGTTACTTTTTTCCCCACAACAAATATTTGTTGAGCATATACTCTGGACCCAGGCAATTTGGTGGTAAGTCAAATTGTTCAAATCTCTGCTCTGATGAGCCTTCTATTCTTTAACAAAGCAATTTGTATCCTTGAAGTCACTCCTCAACCATCTCCATGTTAGAAATGGATCTATATGCCATATTCAAATCATTAAATGGCCCCAAATTTGACTTTATGGGCTTATAAACTGCACGGTTCCACAGGGCTCCAAGCATAGAAGGGATGTTTGCCTTTATGCTCTGCTGCCATCATTTTGGAATGGTCTTGAATTTTTATTTTGTATTGGGTCTCATAAATAAAACAGTGATTCTGACTGGCCTTATAAATGTCAACTATAAGACTGAAATTATCTAAAGACTTGAAATGAATATTTTTCTACCCCTATTTTAGAGATCTCAGGAGCATGTTTCCACCTCCAAAAGGTCAAAATCAAAATTGACAGATGATGAATTCAGGGTTACTTGTTTCTTTTTCTTCCCCTTCTCATCCCAGGAATAGCTGTTTTTGTTGTGCATCGATGGGTTCTTGTAACTCTCAACAGCAAAGTCACTGAAGACATGAACTTGAATTGATCATTGACTAAAAATAAAATAAAGCTAAACTCAAGAAATAGCATCTTGAGTTAGAAATAGCATCTTACCCCTATCTTTTTGCATGCTTTGGCTATCTACTTGCAAACCATCTCCTCTTTCTCCCTCCCATTTCTTAGATAATGGCCAGGGTAGTGAGTTGTTTGTCCCTTGCGTAGCACATAGGGCAGAGGGAATGTGGCAGAACTAGCTATAGGAATACCCATGACCTTGCTTGTGGCTAGGTTACAGGATAGGCAGTTGGACGCTGGACCGTAGATTCTTCCATGACCTTTATGATCTCCTCAGTGTCTATAACCCATCTGTTCTCTTTCCTTTCTTAAACTTGTTCTGTGGAAAGTAAAATAGAGACACAACCAAGTAATTTGTATCAAAATGCAAATGACTCATCATGTGTACCTCTTCTCATGATAGTTCAGGTGTTAGCACAAAACCCATTTAATTAGGCTTCATGGTGAAGAGCTTATAGGAGAATTTCAGATAAGGCAGTAAGGGCTGGAGGCTATGATGAGAAGGAGAAAAAAAAAAAGAAGGAATAGAGGAGAAATCTTTCCATTATTCCTGATTCTTATTCAGGAGTGGTCCTGAAAGACCACTTCTGCCTAGAATAAAAATGAAATTGCTTTGTGCAGTTGATCAAGGAGTCTGTAGGGCAGGTAGAAAAGTAAGCTGAAAACAAGGTCATAGACCCCAAAGCCTCCTCAAAATAAAATGTTTCAAATAGAATCCAGGACAAAAATATCTTTGTGAATTAGTATGGAAGGAGACTTGTCCTGTTGGTACCCTAGTTCACACTCGTGTGATTGTTCTGACTCGCATGGTTCTGGGCATCAGACAAGGTTGCCTACAGACCTTTCTTTTGCTTGACTGATCCTCTGTCTTTCCTGAGAGCCACCTTTGTTGATGACTGATAGATTACTTCTTAGTATTGTTGTAGGTCTCTTGTGGCTATGCCTGCAATTTTAAATAAAAAGCCTGTACAAGTGTGTTGATTATGATAGATCAATAGTCTAAGAATTTACATTACAGATATTCAGACATCTTTAGTTAATTCACAGAGTCAGCTTGCTGGTGAGAACTCTGAAGAAATGAATTGGAGAACTGTAACATCTTTCTTTTGCCAGGATTCTGTTGTGTGAACAGAGGCTAAGTGTAACCATAATGGCTACAATGGAGGAGGAACCAGGGTCTTGAGGCTGGATGTGTTCGCTGAGCTTAGGAAGATCCTCTTGGGGCACCAAGGATGCAGCTGGAAGAAGAGAAGGGAACTGTGGATGGTGGAGTCACGGAATGGACTTTGTGGGAGATGGAGCAATCATCTGCCTTTAAGACAGTGAAGCAGGGCATGCAGAGTCAAATAACAGGATTGTGAAAAGAAGCCTTCCCCCAGCTCAGCCAGCACCATGAGGACTGGACTGGACTTCCCACACTGCACAGTGTGACATCCTGAGGTCAGGGATGAGGGGCCCTGAGATGGGACTACATCATTGGCCAAACACTTTACATCAAATTGGTCAAATTTTACTAGTAAAAAGACAGTGTACAATTTGCCTTTTAAGGCAAATGTTAAAGTATAGATAGCATCATAAAGACATTCAAAATGACCATATTGAAACATTCTGTACCTTGGGGAGGGCATCCTAGATCGCAGTCCCTGTGCAGAACTATAGCATGTCCCTTCTCTTTACGGCATATTTCAGAGGTTTTGTGGTGATAACTGGAAGGTATCACTAAGAAAATGACCAAGTCGTGCATGGCAGAGAAAAAAGAAATGCTTCACTGAAGTTGGTGTTTTCACCAGGTGAGGGTGCCGGGGAAGGGAGGGTCGGATAGGCAGCTGGACAGACATCGGCTGTTAAGGAAGGTACCAAGTCCCCAGACACTTGGAAGTGAGGTAAAGCCCATATTTAAGATCTAGACATCTAAAGCCTCATTGTGAGGCAAAGACCAATTTGATTTGGGCACAAGTTTGCAAAGCCAGAAATATGGTGCTGCCGATACTTTTCTGGAAACAGTATCATCCCCAGTTTGCTGATCTGAGAGATACATACTCTATAATTTTCTGCTTCATTTTTAAATACTAATGAGAGCCCAGCCTGGTGGTGCACGCCTTTAATCCCAGCACTCAGGAGGCTGAGGTAAGAGGATCGTTGTGAGTTCGAGGCTGGCTTGGGCTATAACGCGAGCGCAAAGCCCTCCTGAGCTACATAGTGAGACCCTGCCTCAAAAAACTAGGGCCAGGAGCTTGGCTCAGTGGCTTAGTGAGGTTGTGAGTTCAATTCTCGGTGCCGCAAAAAAAAAATAAATAAATAAAATAAATAAAAATAATAAATAAATAAATACCTAATAAGAAAAATAAGCTCTAACCCTCATCCTAAGAGATTATAAAAAGGCGAGGTAAAATTTCACATAAATAAATTTTCCATAAAGTAAAGAATTATCATGTGATTAAACCACAAATGAAACCTAACTCTCCCTGCCACCTGTTGTCCTTGAGAAAAGCCCACTAGGTACGTAGGATACATGCAGAACTAGTCTTACAGCTCTCTGTGAAGTAACTAAGACTTGGATAGGATATTGTAAAAGGGAATACCGGCTTTGGGTGCCTAATATGGGGAGTGAGGAGAGAGAAAGCAGAAAGAAGAACCAGTGTAGAGGAGAGATGATAAGCTTTGTTTTAGATGTGACATGGTCAAGCTGATGGAGGCCATCAGTGCGGGAGTGTCCAGCAGGCCTGGGGAGAGATTGGGTCCAAAGTAACAAATGAAGGTCATCTGCTTAGAAACTGTTCATGTTCATAAGGGATCAGTGAGAAGTGAAAGTGAAGAATGGAAGACAGTCAGAATATTGGACACTGCACAACTAGGAGGTGAAAGGAAGAAGCATAGACAGAAGAAGAGTCTGAGGAGATGGAGGAAAACCACATTATTCCTATGTTACAGAAGGAGGGTAAAAATAATGATCAATAGTATCACATGACTGGAAAGAATAAAGAAGTCCTTGAGCTTGGCAAATTGAGTTCATAGATGACCTTTCAGGGCTCAGTTTCATTAGATTCCTGAGAATGGAAGCTGGGTTGCCAGGGGTTGAGACACAACTGACTACAGAGAAAGTCAGTGATGATTTTCTTTGTGAAGTCTGATTGAAAATTTGGATATCAAAAGGCAAAGATAAATGTCTGAGTCATTGACATGGACTTAGGTTTAGGAAGGATTTTTGGGCTTTTTGAAAGGCAATAAATGAACTGAAGAAAGGCAGAAGAAGTTTCTTGATATTTCCTACAAGCTTTTGTAGTTTTCAAAAAGAACTGTCTAATCCTGTCTTTTATTTCATCCTCACAAGAAGCTTTTGAAATCAGGTACCAGCATTTCCATCTTATAGACAAGGACCTGAAGCCTCCAGGTTGTGGCTAGCCCAGCACATCACAGCGATGGGACTCTAATCTTATCTCTTTACCCACTATAGTCTGAGATTTCATTTCAAGTCACAGTTAATGAGCAGTCTTGTCGTCAATGCACAAGGGTTAGAGGGGCTGAAAGTTTTTGCTTTTGGCCAAGGTAGAATGGGACACACGACCACTTTTTGGGGATAGATGTCCTGTGCCTGTTTTGATGAGGATGAAGGAGGCTGGGTCAGAAGTCAGTTGGATCGAGGTGGAGCAGAAATGTGAGGCAAAGTACACTCACTTTCTCTTACCATGAAATATAACTAAAATAGCTGCCCTGAACCTTAGTAGGGTAACAAGAATTTACAAAGTGCCAACTGTGTGCCTGAGATCAGAGTGCTTAGGGTACAAAGATGGAGCAAACACACACCTAGTAATGAGGCTGAGAATTATCAAATAGATGTACATAATCATTGTCATGATTGGTAAATTGCTCTGAGGAAGTAAATAATCATTTAGAGGTTGTTTTGGCAGTATTTGGCACATAGTTTTCATTCTAAATGAGTGTATATGAGTAGAATGAAATTATTAAATGAATGAGTGAAAAATATTCCATGAAAATTTCCTGCAATTAAGCGAGCTCTGTGCTTCCAGTGTGCTTGCTAGGGGTGGTTATGGGGGCAGAGGTGGGTCTTTTAGAAAGTAGAAGGTGCCTAAATGGATCTGGGCGATGTGAACAAGGTTTGGAGAGGGTGGGTGAAGCTCCGATGTCAGGAAGGCATCGGAAAGAAGAGTGGTGATGATGAGACTTTTGGGTGGGGGTCAGTGAAACACGAAATAAGATTGATAAGTCATTATTCACCACCTTTTCCACATCTATGCAAGCAGTTTACAGGTACACACGGAACTAAGATGGTGAGGCGCACTGTCTGCAGTTTGAATTCTAATTCAGTCACACTTCAAGCCAATTAGCCTGGCTCCTCTAAAGCAGGCTTTACTCTGCTTTCCCGCCCCAGTCCCCTACAAAGACCTTGCCACAGGGAGGGAGGGAGAGAGAGACAGAGAGACAGAGAGAAAGAAAGAGAGAGAGAGAGAGAGAGAGAGAGAGAGAGAGAGAGAGAGAGAGAGAGAAGAATATGCCCTTGTATGTAGGAAAATTTTACAGTAAGCATCACCATTGTTTTTTGTGGAAAAAAAATGGTACTTGTGTAGCTAATAAGGCACATTAGGTTTTTGGTTATTAGTCAAGCAGGGACCTGTAGTTTAAAACAAAACTGCAAAGAAATGACACCTTCATTAAAAAGTATAAGCAGTTACCACCTATCCTTTTGTGTCCTACTTAACAGATATTTGTTGCCTTTTATTTTATGAAGACAAATAAATTCTTATAAAATCTTCCCTGACTTCTCACATACACTTCAATTTTCTACACTGGACTAGCTTAATAGAAATAATAATGAAAGAAGGTGAAAATTTTAATGACATAGAAATTCTAATGGCAATGATACATGAAAGTAGATATAAAAGATATTTATGTTCCATCTTAGTGCTAAAACACTTATACTACACAATGAAATGTTTATGAGATGTATAATATCTATCCTTTTTGATTGCATCTTTTATTGATAACAATTTAGAAGGGTACATCACAGATCAACAAGTAGACTGATCTTGGGTAGAGAGGAGTCTTAATTTATAACAACTTGCTTTGTTTTATAACCTCATATTTTGCAAACTAGGCTTTGACTGTAGGCTGACTCTTCTTGATTGTATTGTTAGTTCTGTAAAACATAGAGCTATTAAGTTATTTGTACACTGTAGTTCTTTGTTTAAAATACCTAATAGCATTCAAATTGTGTTCCATAAACTCAAGGGAGCAGTATAGTCTAGTGTAGTGGTTAAGAGCATAGTAAGTGGCTTGATGATATGGGCTCTGAGGCTACATGGCCTGAGTTCAGATCCTGATTCTGTCACTTACTATTATTTAATCTTGGGCAAGCCATAGTTTCTTTATCAATGGGACTAAAAGTACTTACCTTATAGGGTTATTGTGAGAATCAAATGAGTTTATGTACATATATAAAATTTTATATATCTAAAACTTAGTAAGCACTCAGTAAATATAAACTATAGTATTTAATGTCCTTGTTGCAGATCCGCCCTATGTAATTCTATGAATTCTTTTAAAATAACGTTTTTATTGAGATATTATAATTTGCATACCATAAGTCTACCCTTTCAAAGTATCTAATTCAGGGGTTTTTAGTGTGTTCAGTGAGCTCTCCAACCATTACTGGTATCCAATTTTCAGTTTCATCATCCCCAAAAGAAACTTGAAGCCCTGGGTGCAGTGACAATGGCTGCTTCGTTTCACACTCCTGTAGCAGTGAATGGGGTTCCAGCTTCTCTGCACACCGATCATCTGAACTGACATCTCCTTGGGGCTCTGATTTGAATTGCTCTAGTAACTAATTATGCTGAACATTTCTTTCATGTGTTTATTGGTCATTTCTATATCAAACCTAAGGAAATTTATATCAAATCATTTGCCCATTTTAAGATAGTTCTGAACTCTTTCAGTACACAGGATTCCCATTATAATTCTTTCTATGTTCTAGTATAGTCAGTCCATTATTGCTTTGCCTAATTAAACATATAATATTCTAAGAAATCAATGTGCATAAGGTAACCATTTATTGTGGTTTATATTGAGAATGTCCCCAAAAGGGCTCACGTGAACATCATTAGGGCCTTTGGAAGGTGATTGACTCATATGGAAGATAAACCTGACTTCTTGTTAAGATGAGGGGTCTGGTCAGAAGAGGTGGGACACTGAGGGTGTGACCTAGAGGGCTGTATCTTCCTCCCAGGCTGCTGCCTTTTGTCCCTGCTTCCTGACCTCCATGACACGAGCAGCTTTCCTCTGCCAGACCATTTCCCCTGCTGTTTCTGTGCTTAAGCCTGCAGAATATAGATTGAAACTGTTGTGAATGATGAGCCAAAATAAACCTTTCTTGCTTTAAGGATTATGGGTGTGGGGTATTGTGTTTCAGCAACCAAGGAAAGTGCTTAAGACATCATTCTTATTTGGATGATTCTTTTTTCTTGTTACATTATTATTAGCATGCTGCAACAAATGTTAGAGTACATGTATTCCTGTTGGTGTGAGTTTTTTCTTTTCTTTTGAGGGGAGTAACAGGAATTGAACTCAGTCAGGACCTTGTGCTTGCCAGGCAGGCCCTGTGCCACTGAGCTATATTCCAGGCCCCTAGTTTGTTCTTTAGGATTGGTTTCTACCTTTATAACTATACAGTTGGAAGATATGTACCCCAGAATTTTATAGATATGCTCAGTTGTCCTTCAGACTATTGTATCAATCTTTACTCCCACTAACAGTGTGTGAGAGTGTCACTCTCCCTATACTCTTAGGTATCTCAATTTTTAATGGAGTCATGAGTAAACTAGTTTACTTTTCTCATTTTATGAAGCATCATTCCACACTCTCTTTACATGTTTGGACAGCTTTAAGCATAAACAGTGTCTTCAGCAGCACCCCTGATCTCTAACCAGTGGTATCCTCAATACCACTTTCCCAGCTGTGAGAATAAAATATGCCTCTAGACTCATCACCCTCAGCTGAGAACCAATGAGCTGATTTTCCTCAAAATATATTAACAAAATGAGATGTAGGCATGTGATTATCATGCTGCCATTTCTGTAAGGTGTTTACCTGTATGGATCTCTATTTTGATTAATGAAGATGCTTACACATTTGTGTGCAATGGCTCTGAAGAATGCATATGAAACTAGCCCTGGTTCTTGATTCTGTGAAGAATAGGAAGATAGAAGATGAAATGAGGAGTCTGTGCTCTTTTCTATTGTTTGAACTTTTATTTTATCAAGGTGTTACTTTAGAAAAAACCTAGAAGGTAGTTTGGCTTTGTTTAACTCAACAGTTCCTAAATTACATAATTGTGTAATCTTTCTCCTGAATAATACTCAGAATGCATTTTGGAAAACATTTCTTTAGTTCACTCTCCTTCCAACCATTTTCTTTTTTGTTCTTCTCTTAGAAGTTTTTGCTCTGATGATTGCAGAATTCCCCCTCACCGATGTGACTTCAGCAGAACCACTGAGACTAAATTCAGTTATGTCGAAAAGCTAAATGTTTATTAGTCTTGCCTCATTTCCCAAAAATTTTGCTGATGAAACTAAAGTCTCTCTTTCCATACAACGTTCACTTCTAGCTGGCCTAAACTTTTCCTTCTTTGTTTCCTGTGAACCTGGTTTCCAGCTATTTTTGTGTTGATATTTCAGTATTTGCTTTTGTCCCTGCTGTGTTCTTTGCTGTTTAAGATTGGTGATTGTAGTTTCTTTTCTCCATAAATGGTCACTCCATAACCATTTATGGAGTAAAGGAGATGATATTACCCTTGTTTTACTGATGAGAAAGCTGAAATTCCAAAAGTGACTTAGCCAAAGTCACTGAGCTTCGAAGTGTAGATCTGCTATTCAAACCCTCTTCTGTCGTCCTCCAGTCTGTGTTTTTCTGCTATATTCTGATTCCTTTACTGTTTCAGAGCTTGTTTCCTCAGAAATTATTTTTGTGCTGCTTTCAATGCATCCCAAGCAAGGTTTTTCCAATTCCTCAAGGATTGTGTGAAAAGCAGTCAGAATTGATAAAATTGCTACTTGTGCATCCTATAGGGAAGCTGTGGTGTCAAGCTTCAAGTCTTATCTCTTGTTATCTGCTGTATTTTGAAACAAATTTGCAAAATTCTGCCTGGTCCAAGCCTCTTATTATTGTAATCTCAGCTGAAGAGATACAACTGCCCCGAATGATTAAATTAAAATGCAATTTAGGCTTGAGAAAGTTGCATGTCTAAAGAGCTAAAATGTGCAATTTCTCATATTTGGCTTCTAAATATCCCAGCTGTTCCAGAGACATTCGAATGTCTGCAGCTCTTTGCAAACTGAATTGTCTTTGTTTCTCAGGATAAGGAGGCTTATTCATCTCTGCATTAACTAATCTCAACCAAATATTCATTGTCCACCCCCAAATTTGTGTAACTTTTCAAAAGGCCTTTTGTCGAGCAACGGAAGACATCAAGTGAGACTAATGTTAATAGTTCCCTCATCCAGTTACATTTAACAGGATCCACAGTCCATTAGGCCCTTGTTGAAGGCCTTGGGCATCAAAAGAGAAATTTTCAGTACAGTGTAATTAGTTTGGCAGGATTTCTTGCTTTTGAGATCCCTGAAGCAACCTGTTAAAAATCAGGGCTAATTCAATTGTTTTCATTGTGTTTCTTTTAACTTCACTGTAGCAGGTCTTTCCTTTGGCAGTTTTCAGTTACTCTAGTCTTCTTTTTAGAATGCAGAAATCAATGGTTTCCGAAGTATCTTGGCAACAATGCCACCCAACACAAAGGCGGGCTTACAAAAACATTATGGGATGTCCCCAAAAGTTTCCTGCAATGAAGGGAGTTTCATAATCAAAGAAGTTTGGAAATAGTGAATTCTACAGTTCTTTTTTGCATATTGCAATGTGCAAGAGCATAGTAATGGCTCTGAGAGGTCCAATGGTAAAGAAACATGTTTAATTTATTTTAGTTTTCTTTTTAAAAAACTTTTTTTAAGCCAAAGATCTTTCTCTTCTCCCACCCCTTTCTTTCTTCTTAATTTTCAAGGGTTAACACCTATTAAATTTCACAATGAGTTTCACTTTGGAAAACCCTGTCTTAGGCCATTGCAAGGTCAAGGGAACATTGGTTCCTTAGCCCTAGTTGGGGTGAGCCCACTGTCTAGTTTGAACATGTGGACTCCCCAAATGCCAGAGTCCAAGTCTGACTATGGGTACAGTGCCTGACAGGGGTGTAGGCACTTACTAAATATTCCCTGAATGATTATTTAGAATTTTTTTAATTAAAACATTATTATAGCAGAACCCACCATGTTGGGTCAGAGAGGCTCCAACCAGAAGACAACTAGCCTGACTTCTTAGTGAGTGTGTGACCTGTGCAGACTCCAGGGAGAGAAAGATCTGTGTATCCTGTACACCTACAGGCGCGCGGGCTAAGAATCAAGGACATACCCCACGCCACCTCGCCCGCCAAGCATCCTGCTGGTTCAGAGGACCGGCTAAGTTGATAGCAACTAAGGTACATAAAGCAACTAAATGCTTGTATTGTTTGGTTGATTTTGCAGGCCTGGGGCTGGCAGTCTGAGCTTCTTTTGGGAGGATGACAGTATGCAATGTAGCATGTATAGGGAATTCTCTTCTGTCTTGTCTTCGAGGTCCAATATTGTTCCATTGTTTTGCTTTATTCTGATTAATTTTTTTTGCTTTATTTTATATGCTGTATTAATTGGTTTTATTCTGTTTTGTTTTTGGTTTTATTTTACTATACCTGATGGATTGGTCAACTATTCTGAAAATAACAAGATATACTATAGTAGCTATTGTTTTCCTAGTATCTTTCTTTGAAGTTCTACACCAGTTCTACTGCTTGGTTTTGATTGACTTTGTTCTGTTCTGTTTTGTTGGATTTTACTATCTTTAAAATAAAAAAATAAATAATAAAATAAAATTTAAAAAATTATTATATATTTAAAGTATATAATGTATTTTCATACACTTACACATGGTAAATGATTAATACTGTCAAGCAGATTAGCATATTTATCTCCTCATGGTTACCTTTTTTCTTTGTTTTTGGTGGTGGGGTGGTAAGAGCACCTGAAATCCACCCTTTTAGCAAATTTTCAGTTTACAATTCCATATCATTAACTGTACATTAACGATGCTGTACATTAGATTCCTAGACTTTACTCATTCTATGCAATTTGGACCAATATCTCTCGATTTTCTCTTCCCACTAAACAATAGTTTATTGTTGTTGTTGGCAGTGCTAGGGATGGAACCTAGGGCTTGCATATGCTAGGCAAGTGCTCTACCAACAGGCTACATCCTTAGCCATAGTTTTAAATTTATAGAAAAGTAAAAAAAATTATAGAAAAGTTATGAAGCTAGTGTAGAGTCTCATATTACTACCTCTTTCCCTACAGCAGCATCTTATGTTGGCAATGGTAGATTCATCACAATTAATGAATCAATATTGGTGTGTTATTATTTACCAAACTTCATGTTTGTTCCAAGCTCTTTAGTAGTCATGAGATGTGGTTGGAAAATATTGTGAAATGTTTAAATAAAAAAATTATTACAATAAAATAAAAACATGATGTCTTTGTTACTTTTCTCATTGCTGAAACAAAATACTCAACACCTAAAGTTAAAGTTTATTTTGGTTCACAGTTTGTAGAGGTTTCATTCTATAATTGGCTGGCTCCAAGGCAGGTTGTCATGGCAGAGGGGCATCACAGGAGAAACAGCCCATGGTGAAGAAGGGTAGGCAGAAGGAAGGAAACAGCAAGTGACAGTAACAATCCTCTTTCTGCCCCTTATATTCTGTCCAGGGTACCTGCCCTTAGGGTAGGTAGCACTCAGACTCTTAGCTCTAGTGCCCTTAATTCAAGCATCACGTCCTTAATCTCAGCATCACATCTTAGATCCAACCACCTCTGAAAACCACCTATGACTATATGAGGCTTTGGGGGGGACACACAGATATAAGCCATAACATTTTCTGAATATTAAAATTTTTTTGAAAAAATTACAGTAAAAGACACATTGCCATTGATACCCCTCAAAATATTCCCCTTCACTTTTCTTTTGTGGCACCAGGGATTGAACTCACAACCTCACACCTGGCAGACAGGCGCTTAAGTCACTGAGCCAAACTCCCAGCCCTGGTTTTTTGAGGCAGGGTCGCACTATGTAGCTCAGGTCAGCCTTGCACTTGCGTTGTAGCCCAAGCTGGCCTCGAACTCACAACGTTCCTCCTACCTCAGCCTCCTGAGTGCTGGGTTTAAAGGCGTGGGCCACCACGCCCGGCTTCCCCTTCACTTTGAGCACAGTCATTCCATTGTTCTTATCACTTTCTGAAGCAGTTCTGGAAGTCCTGTTTATGAATGTCTTTAATTGTACTCTTGTGGCTGCCTCAATGGCGTGAAATGATTCAACACATTTATTTTCATGGTCATTTTAACTTTGGGGGAAGAACCAGAAGTCACACAGTGCCAGATCCAGTAAATAAGGAAGATGAAGACACACCATCATGTTTTTTTATGAGCCTGTCTTTTTTTTTTTTTTTTTTTTTTTTTTTTGGTATCGGGGGTCAAGCTCACAACCTCATGCTTGCCAGGCAAAAGAACCCTCAACTAATTGACAACAGTGTCATCCAACACGAAGGCAGGCTCATAATGGGTTGGAGAATTTGGCTCAGCAGGCAAGCGCTTGCCAGGCAGGTGCTTATGCTGCTGAGCTAAATCCCCAACCCATTATGAGCCTGCCTATGTGTTAGATGACAGTGTTGCCAATTAGTTGAGGATTCTTTTGCTCAGTTCATATAGAAATCATGAATTGGCAAAAGGTAACTCTGCTAGTGGCTCTGATGCCATTGGTCAACTGTTAATGCTGGATACAGTCAGCTGTTGATGTTGGTCAACTCTATCAATTGCTGTTCTCTGTCACTGATCTTCATTGACTGTAGGTCTCTGCAGTTCTTCAGGTCTAATAACTCCCAGTGTTTATTGCTCTGTCTTTTAAAACAACTCCTCTGTCCACACAACTCAGGATAGGAATCCTGAGTGGATTTCTAGGACCTTTGGAACCCACACTACCCAAGCAATAAATCACAACCAGATTTACAGGATCCCCAGGGTGAGACATTTTGAACAGGATCTGTGTGGCAGCACAGGAGGGTCTGTACACCAAGGGACCCCTCAGAGACTATCTGAAGAAGTGTGATAGGAAGGCTGCTTATATAGCAGCTGCAGGCCTGTGATTGGGAAGCAGGCTTGTGATTGGTTTCAAGCAGGTGTGGGAATCCAGGACACCCCAGCTGTCATGGTGGCACATGAGTTATTTGATTGGCAGCTATTGAGTCTCCATGAAAAATGGCAGGGCCAAAACTGGGGAATCTTTAAAGGGAGTAGTTTACTGAAGTTTCGGGAAGTTGGTTAGTACTAGGCCCAAATCCCTTCTTGGTCTCTGTCACATTCTCTGAAAGGTGGATGCAGTGTCTGGACTGGTGGGAGCAGGGGAAGGGGCACCATGGCTGATGGCAGAGCTGTCAGAGCAACCAGGATGAAAGTGACCACTAAATTAGTAGGCAACACAAAGAGGCACATTGTTCCAGTCCATTCTGAGGGTAGAGTGGAGCAAAGGAAAGCAAGGGGGAGGGATGTGACAGTGGGGAGCAAACCACACCTTCCTCCTGCCAACTGTGGATGGAGAAGGGTGGGGTCAGGTACTTCTCATCTGCCTCAGTTCTGGGCAGAATCATTCACTGTTCTTTTTTATCGTACCTTGTAAAGACACTCACGAAAGGGAACTTTCAGAACTGCTTCAGAAAGTGGCAAGAATGGAGGAACAAATACATTTGAGGAAAGGAGTATTTTGAGAGTATGAATGACAATGTGTATTTTACTATGAAACATTTGTAAATTTAGGCATTCACCATTTATTTTGATCACCCTTGTATCTCTTATTCTTTTTCTATTTTAGGACCCTATCCAAGATGCCACATTTCATTACACTGAGTTATCATGTCTCCTTAGGTTTCTCTTAGCTGTGACGCTTTCTTCCACTGGGTTTGTGTTTTTGTAGCCTTGACAATTTTGAGGCATATTTGTTGAAATGTTCTCTTTTGATCTCCCTTCCTGTTTTTTTTTTAAATCTAATTTTATGTTAGTGATCTATTGGTAATGAACCAGTGAGGTGCTTCTCACAGTTTGCTCATGAATTTATAAACAAGTTTTCCCAAATGTGAAATGTCAAACCCCACTGAATTGGGACGGCCAAGAACATAAGCAAATGCTAAATGAACCAGAGTGAAGACAGCTCTGCAGTTGTTTTACTCTCCTTTGCTCTGACCTCTTTTTATCTTTTTCTTTTTTCATTTTCCTTTTCTACCTTGGGGCTTGAGATTTTTTTAGCTTTTCATATCCCTCTATCCCTTTTCATATCCCTAAATCCTATTTGCATCAAATCTCTACTATAAATTTCTGTGAGACTTTTCTTTTTCCAGACTTGTCCATTTGGGATAATTTGATTTATGAATTTGCTCATCTTTTTTGCTGTCTCCTTCTTCTTTTATTCTTTGTTTCCCTTCTCTTGCCTATAGCCATCTTTTCCTTCCTCCCTCTTCTATGCTGGGCTAAAGTGTGATTTGTGTGTGTGTGCGTGTGTGTGTGTGTGTGTGTGTGTGTGGTACTGGAGATTGAACCTGGGGCCTTTGAATGGTGCTACATTCCTCACCCTTTTGTATTTTTTGAGAGACATTCTTGCTCCTCCCTCTGCCTTCCAGAGCACCAGGATTACAGATATGCACTACCAGATTTGATTTAAGGTGTGATTAAATAGAATAAAATAAAAGTTTGGAAAATAATGTGAATTTGCAAAATTCCCAGCAAGTATTTGCATTTTGTTAATAAAAAAGAATTTCCAATTGGAGATTATATTTGGGGATAGAGGGTAAAGAAGGGGGAGGAGTTTGGCTGCATTTTGCATGCAAAATCTTCCCTTATTTGTTTACACCACAGTTGATAAACTCTTTTTTGGTAAAGGGCTAGAAAGCAACTACAGTAATTTAGTCTTTTCAGTCCATCTGATCTCTTTTGCAGCTACTCAGCTCAGCTATTGTCACAGGACAGCAGCTGTAGAAAACATGCAAATGGACAAGCATGCCAATATTCTAATAAAACTTTATTTATAGATACTGAAGTTTGAATTTCACATAATTTTCATGTGTCATGAAATAGTATTATCCTTTTGATTTTTATCATCCCTTTAAACATTGTTAGAACCATTCTTATTTTATGAGTCATAAAATAACAGGGGAAGAAGCAAATGTGTCCTGCAAGTTCTAGTTTGTGGACATCTGGCTTGAACCAAGAGGTTAAGATCTTCCTTTTATAACCAACCAACCAACCACTAAATAAATAGCCATAAAAAACACACCATGCAGCAAGGGTAAAGAGTTCAGGGAGAGAGTCCTGTGGAAGACTTTGTCATCAGGAAGATGAGGGGTTCACCCTCCAGGCATAAAGGGACAGAGCTTTGCCCAGTGTTCTGTGCCTGCTAAAGTTAGGGGAGGTCAACCAAGGCCACTAAGGCAATGCCAGCAGCACCTCATGGGCACCCTCACATTCCAAGAACTTCCCTTGAGGAAGCACACACTGGGTGCCAGATACTATCCTGCCAGTCACACAGCTGTAAGTGACAGGGCAAGGATCTCAACCCCAGCCTCCTTCCTTCCTCCTATTCCATGCTATCTCTTTTAAGAAAGACTGAAGAAAATCAAGGCAATTGCTCTGTCATAAACTCATTCGGTGGGAGCCATCCAAAAGCAAGCTCTTCTGTGCCAAATAGGAGACAATATTAAAAAATTCATTAGGACCTGTAAGGATCAGCAAACTTCTATCACCTTCCAGTTTAAGAGAGGAGGCAAAAAGGTGTAATGGGAAAGAGCTCTTGAGCTTGACTCTAGTGTTTACCACCTGGAGGTTCTGGGGTGATTCTTGGAACCATGTCTTAGGCATGTCCCTCCCCTGAAAATGAGGAATAGGTGGAACCAACCAGCAGGATCCTGAATGTTGAGTGAGGAGTGGGTCTAAGCTCCTGGCACTGGGCAGAACAGAGGAATCAGATGCGGTTCCTGCCTCCAGTGGGCTGACAATCTGGTGGAGAATCAGGGATGTGGAAAAATAAGGCTGGCAAAGTGCTACAAGGATAGGTAGGGGGAGGAGAGGCAGCACAAAGGGCGGGGGGATATTTCTAAGTGGATGGCTGGGGAGGGGCACAGAAGAGGCATCAGAGAGGAGGAAAGAGAGTTTACATCTGGGTAAGTTGGCCAATCCTGGGCCATTCCTGTAGCTGATCACTCATCTGCAGAAATCTTGTCTCATGGAAAGAAACAACAACAACAAAAATGTTTTCTAAAAGCATTAAAAAAAATCTATGCAAATTTTGGAGACAAAACAGAAAGTCAAATGCTAGACAAGCAAAACTTTCTTCCTTCTGAAGTCTCTCATGCTTGCTGCAGGCAGCTCTAGAAGTTTCCTGCCAGGGTGTTGACCAGAGAGAGGAGCAGCTGATCAAGAGCTACTTGTTCCTCACAAGTTTCTTTAAAAGGAAATTGATTGCTTTTTCACAAGAGCCAATTTTCTCTGGCCTTGGGAAACACCAACCACAAAAATAGAAACATCCAAATGTGATTCAAGAAGAAGTAATTCCTTCTGGGAGTAAACTGTCCACATGTGACATTGGCACGCTGCCTTTGAGTTTGTCAGGGGTTGCTATAAACAACAGGTTACAGGCGAGGATGCTGGGGCAGCCTGCCTGGAGTCGAGTTTTGGCTTTACCATTTACGAGGTATGTGACCCTGTGGTTCCTCAAGGAGATAAATGGCATGATGCATACCAAGTGATTGCTATGGCGTCTGACCCAAGAACGGAGAACATTTTGCTGGTGGTTCTCACTTGGGAGCGCTACCCCGTATCTCCCACCCCAACTGTGTGGCTCTGCAGTTGATGGAGGAAGGCCCTGAAGAAGGATCACACTGCGCTATGTTCATAGAAGGAGATTTTGTAATGCAGCACAAAATTAGATAGAAGAGAGATACTTTTTGAGCCAGGTATAGTAATACACGCTGTTATAGTATAACAGTGTCTGAAAGTTAGGTTAGACATATAACTTAGTGGAGTGGCCATGGCAGAAGACTGATCACAAAGATGATCCTTTGGTGAAAGTCACTGGTAGAGAAAACCTCATGTGGAGGTGACCCAGCTAGAGAAATACTAACGACGACTCTTTTGCAGAATTTTTCCTCCTCAGGGAAGAGCCATACACATTCCATCTGGATCAAAGATGAGGAAGAAAGCTTGGAGTGGTGTGGGGGCAAGGGAGAGAGGAAAACAAAGCAAATCGTAATTGTTCACATATTTGTATAACCATACCTTTCTTCCCATCCTCTCCGCCTAGATTTTCTTGGGACAGCTGGTATACCCTATCCATTACTCTTATTCTTCATGGCAGATCTATTGTTTTTTTCCTTTACTATCCAAGATAGCTGAATAATTCCATTGAGTGGAACAATAAGAGCCAAGCCATAAGTGGTTTAAGTGCTCCAGGCACAAATTGCATTTTGTTTCAAAGCAACAAGACAGTCTCTTCTCTCCCAAATGTTTCTTTAGAAAAAGTCACAGTAAGCCATCTTGGCCACAAATGGTTAGGATAAGAAAAGGAGAGTGGGAGAGATCCTTTTTTTCCCCTGACAGACATTCATCTGAACATCTTTTGCCTACTGAATAGTAGCACCATGTGATATAACCCCCATCCTTGAAAAATAGGTCAATTCCCACAAAAAGTTGTGTCCTTGTGAACCAATATTGGAGGAGTGTCTGCTATATAAAAAGAAAAGGGGAAACTATAGGCCTCTCCTTTTTAGAACAGGAACTGTGCCTTAATCTCCCAGCCTAGCATCTGGCTTGGTGTGAGGTAGTCTGGCAGTAAAAGTCTGTTGAATTGAACAGAACTTTGGACATGAGGAGAACTGGCAAACAGCACTGTGATTTGATACAGGTTAAATGTCTGCTGAGAGAGGCCTTTAGGAACTGTCTAGCAAAAGAGGAAGAAAGCTAGACTGGGGATCCTGAATGGAGGTTTGTGCCATAGGTTGGTTCTGGCATATTCTCCAGAGGTTCATTTGTTAAAGTTTTGGTCCTCAGCTAATCACTGTTGGGAGGTGGTGGAAACCTTTAAGAGGAGAGGCCTAGTGAGAGGTTAGGTCATTGAGGGTGTGTCCTCAAAGGGAATTCTGGGACTCTAGTCTCTCCCTCTTCCTCTTTTTCACCTCCTGGCTTCCGTGAGGTAAATACTCCTGCCATGATGTACTGCCTTGTTACAGGCCCCAAAGGCACAGGACCAGCCAACCATAGGCAGAACTCCAAAGCTGTAAGCCAAAAGAAATCTTTCATCTTTATAGGTTGAATTACCTCAGGTATTTGTCACTGTATTGGAAAGCTGACCAACAAGAGTAAGAGAATTTTGGGAAATTTATGTAAGTAGGAAACTAGGAGAGGATCACTACTTTAATCCTAAGGCCTTGTGGAATGTAGTCAGGGCTGATGGTGTGAGCGTGACCCACAGACCCAGAATGTAGAACTTTACTCCTCAGTGCAGAAAAGAACATGCAAAGGGCTTTTGGTTGGACTGCGTGGAAGAATAAAATCAGAAGTAAATCTGGTTATAAAATATGAACCATAAAAAGCCTATGAAAGTGGTTTAAAAAGGCGTCTTTACATCCTTCATTCATTACTTCAAGAAGTATTTTAATCTAGCACACGTGGCTTTGAACAAGTACTATTGGAGATGAGGATAAGAGTAGAGAGAAAACAGAAAATAAATTCAAAACATAGTCCTTGATAGCAAGGTTCTATGACTTAGCAAGAGACAACAAATAAGCAAGACAGTATCTGATTATCCTCACCCTTTCCCTGGACTTTGTTTCAAAATGAACTGGAAGATTTGAGAGAGACTGAATAGCAAAATCTAAAACAAACTCATCAGCAATGAGTTACATTAGTATCTCTCTGTGCTAGGAATCATTGTTCATTTAATTCTACAAATTACTAATAAATATCCTAAACAGGATGCAAAGGCAGTAGAGATTACACTGATTAATATGCATAATACTTCTTTTCACAAAACTTGCTATGTGGGATGAAGTAAAATGAGGACAAAATAATTAAAACATAACTCAGAGTATAATATCTGGTAAGGGATACACAACACTACAGAAGGATCCCACCCCATGGAAGATAAGAGGAACCTCTGCACAGGAAAGGTGACAAATGACATGAGTCTAGAAACTTTAACAGACAGAGATAGCAATGGACATTTCTGGAGAAGTGAGTCTGTTCAAGGAGTGTTGGGAGAGAAAGCTTCCATACCAGTTATATGTTTTCCATTACTGTAATGAAATGCCTGAGGCTGAATAACTTTTTTTCTTTTCTTTTCTTTCTTTCTTTTTTTTTTTTTTTTTTTTTTTTTTTTTTTTTTTTTTTTTTTTTTTTTTTTTTTTTTTTTTTTTTTTGTGGCACCAGGGATCGAACTCACAACCTCGCACCTGCCAGACAGGCACACAAGCCACTGAGCCAAACTCCCGGCCCTACTTTTTTGAGGCAGGGTTGCACTATGTAATTCAGGCCGGCCTTGCTCACGTTGTAGCCCAAGCCAGCCTTGAACTCACAACACTCCTCCTACCTCAGCCTCCTGAGTGCTGGGATTAAAGGTGTGCACCAACACGCCTGGCCTGAATAACTTTCTAAAAAAAGAAAACAAGTTTACTTGAACTCATGATTCTTGTCCAAGGGGGAAGGTCTGTGTTTTTTGATAGTCTTATTGCTGGTAGAGTCCTACAGTGGCACAGGACACCACACGGCAAGAGACAAGGAGCATGTGCAAAGGTCCCTGGTATCTCTCTCTCTTCATATAGAGCCACCGGCATTAAAACACGGGGCCTCCACCTTGCTCACCTTATCTAATCCTAATCACCTCCCAGTCTCCGTCCCACAGATGCCTATCCTCTTCAGATATTTCCCCCCTCTTCATACCTCACAGTGGAAGGGCAATTAAATTTCAACACATGAGCCCCAGGGGACAGGCTTGAACTGCAGCACTAGGCTGAGGAGGTGTAGGTTGATCGGGGGAACTGAGACAGCATTCAAGGTTCTCCCACTCAGGGTGCAGGGTGGGAGAGTTGATACGGTTCACCTAGGACTTTCAGTGATCATTTATCCATTACCTGTGAGGCAAATCATGGGGGAGAAAGCATGAGTGAGAGAGAAATTAATAAGGTGGATGAGAGATCATAAAACAAATTTTAATTTTTGTATTAATGAGGATTAGTTTGGAGTGCAAGTAACAGAAGACTCCCCCAAGGAGAGACTTACACTCGCCATGGGGTTATTTCTGTCCTGAGTGAAGGTCCTGTTAGACCATCCAGGATGGGTGTGGCCCTTGAGATCCCCACTCTGCCAGCCCTAGAGACAGCAAGATGAGGGAGGGTTGAAGAAAAGAGCGGGTGAAGAGCAGACACAGGGCGTCTTTCAAGGAAAGTTCCTGGAGGCTTCCACACGGCACCCCTGCCTCATCTCAGAATTAGCAGCAGGGCTACATTCTGTCACTGATGGGCGCAGAAGAGTGGGTCTTAAGGATTTGCTGGTTGCCTGGCCATGATGACATAAAAATTAAAAACAAAAAACAAAAACAACAAACAAGGATAAGAGATTTGCAACTTCATAATAGCTCTGGATCATAATGAAGAGAAATTTTCAAATGAAATCTCCATCCCAGAATCTTGGCTAAAGCCAATTATCCTTGAGACAAAATATCCCCTCACCCTTCGAAAACACTGGTTTTGACTCAAGTGGCCAAGGCTATCCTAGGAGTAGACAGAGGTGGTAAGCCAGGTCTTGATGACCCTGCCTTAGAAACTATTCCTTTGAGTTGTTTTGGAAAGGAAAATAAATTCCATGATCATCATAACATTGTTAAATTCAGGGAACTGCAAACCAACAGGGTGTGAGCCTTTTGAAAACTCTATCCTTACTCGACAGAAAATTCAGCTTGACAGTGGTTTCCACTTTTCATCCGTTAGCTCCCAGGTGAAGCATCCAACTCCTTTGGTCTCATCTCACTGAGGCTCCCCTACCCGCCCCCACCGGCCCCACCCTGCCTGGAGAATCTTGAAGGCACCAGATGACCAATCATTGAGCTCCAAATGTAACCTTTGACTCTCTGGCATCCTACCTTACTTTGTTTACTCATTTTGTGGTGCTGGGGGTCGAAACTGAGGCCTTGTGCACACAGTCAGTCTACCACTGAGCTATGTCCCCAATCCAAGTGCTCCACTTTAAAACAACTCCTTGGTCTGGCCCCCAAAATCTCGCTCACCCTGCCAATCCAATCAGACTTTTCTCTGAGTTATTGCTATTTATTGTGGCATTTGGGGGAAAATATGAAAGGTATCCTGTATTCTCCCCTCACTCTGCACCCTGCGCCTCTTGCTGTCATGGGTGAAAAGTGATCTGTTCACCTGAGACACATATAGGAGCTTTGGGTTTAAATAGAGCCAGGTGTCCAGTTGATCTCTTGAAAATCCCAGAGAAATGACACGTTTATGCTTAAGAACACATTTGTAATGATAAACATATATCCACTATTAAAATGAGGAAATAAACCGTACAGTGTACCAACCAGATAGAACAATTTTTAAAAACTTTTGTCGTGATTGTGATCTTGCTATGTAGCCCAATCTGGCCTTAAACTCACAATCCTCCTCAGCCTCCTGCCTCAGCCTCCCAAGTAGCTAGGATTACAAACACATGCTATTGTGTCAATTTAAAAACTTTGAAGTAAAAACAAGTCATTATTCATTTCTTAACTTTGGTAGAGGTAAATCTATCTTGGCTCTGGCTTATGTCAATTGATTTTCAGGTGTTTTAATCTAGGAAGGTTTGGGATTTTATCTTCATGTAAAAGCTGTTTTTCCACCGTTGTTACTATCCGTAAGCCATCCAACCATTCAGCCACTCAATAATCCCTTATCCAGTGCTGCTTACTGGAAAAGTTTCAGTTTTCTCAGAGTTTCCATTCTAGAGAAGTCCTCATCCACAGGGGACTCAGTACCCCAGGGGGCATTTGGCCACAACTGCAGACACTTTTGGGTTCTGACCTGAGGTTGAGAGGTGTCATCACCACCCAAGGGGCAGAGGCCTGGGACTGCGTGACTGGAGCCGTTTCTGACTCTGTCTTGTCCACCCCCCACCCTGCAGTCACCCACATTACTGTGGCCCCACACGCAGCTCCTGTCCTTCCTTCCTCACCGGGTTCCCAGTGAGGGTGGCGATCGTTATAGCAGCAGATGTTAAGGCATCGGGCGCCCGGTGTCGGTTCCATCTGCTCCCACAGAGCGTCCACTTCCCCGAGGGCTCTCCGTCCCTTCTGCTGCCCCATGGCTGGCAGGGGAGCTGGTTATATTTAGTGTCTGTTCTGCTCTAGATCTCGGCACCAAGTGGCCACACAGTTGTACTGTGGTGCTGCCGCTCCCCTGCCCTTCAAGTGCTCCCGGAGTGGCTTTGCCATCATAGGGCTGTGGTGCACATCTCACATCCCTGACAGACAGACCCATTTCCTGGGGCTGCACCCTGCTGCTGTGTTCCTTTGCCCTGCCCTGGAGGGAGTTCTGGGGTGACCCTGCTTCTGCCTGCCAGCCCTACTGCACCCCCGCTCCCATGACTCAACAGCCCAAGTCTACAAGGCAAGGCCTTCCCCCTGGGGACCCACCTCTGTCTTGGGACTTAGATCCTCTCAGCTTCCTCCTTCCTCCTGCACTCTTGTGCTACACAGCAACAGGGAGGCTCAGGTAAGTGGGGTTCAGGCTGGGTCACCCCTGGCTTCTTGTCAGTGCCTCAAGCCTATCTGTGAGCCAGCAGCATTTCCCTCCAAAACGTCCTGAATGTTGAGACCTTAGGAGACATGGATGCCTTAACCAGGGTTTTACAGTTGACTTTGTGAGCGTTTCATGTGTATATAATACAACAACCCCCACCCCATACCTTTTCAACATTTCCCAGTCATGATGCTATGATGTCTAAAGATTGCCCCTGCAGAGGCCATGGGCCAATTTGTAGATTCAGCCCACGCTCTGAAAGAAACTGATTTATTAAATATTAAATGTTGTTGCTTCTGCCATTTACTGATCAACTGATCGTCTCTCTTCCACTTCCTCTTCCCTCACCCTCCCTCGCTCGCATTTAGCCACTTTCATTAACGTCCAATTTATGCTTAATGTTCAGTTTACTGATATTGAAAATTTTAAAATTTAGTTTTGAGCCTTCAGACTTAACCTGTCAAAGTATTTTATTTGTACATATAGTGGCTTTTATATGAAAGTGAGAATGATTCTTTTCCTTGTAATTTGGTTAGTGTTCAATTAACTCATGAATTAAAACAGACAAAATTTCTTCAAATAGCTGGCTGCCTTTATGTGTATAATTAACTTTCTGAAAATATTTTCAGCTACCTTTACAAACTTAACAAATGTGGTTTTCTGAAACACTTCAAATGCCAGATGAGGGAACATTTACAAACTTAGCCAGAAAAGCTTTCTATATCTCAACTAACTCCTATAAAAAAACTGGCTTATATATGTAGTGAATTAGGTTTTCTTGAATATGATTTAAGAACATACTGAATTATTTTACTGCATTTAAATGAAAGCCCTGAGTCAGGCATCAATTTATCATCAATATGTCAGATTCTCTTAAACGTTTCAAACTTCTTAACTAATAAACAGTTCACAATGATTGGAAAACTTGCTCTCAAACCTTAACACAAAAGTAACAATATTATGAGTTGGACTGGTTTCAACATCTGTTTTCTACATCTCTTCCATGGAAGCAATGTTACTTTTTCCAGTGAAGGGAAGAGGAAGTAACTTCGGACAGGCAGCTGTTCCTTGGAATAGATGTTCAGGTAAATATATAAGAGTGGAAGTTCCGTAAGATGGTTCTATCTGGGGAACAGGTTAATGCCAGGCTTCTTTTTATAGTTGGGTTGGTTCTGCCCACTGTGTGACCAGGGAGAAGTGTGCCACACGTGTGTCCCTGGAATGTCTTTTGAATTTCACCCTTATCCTATTTTTATCATAGCCTCTCTCACTCTTTACCGCATGACACGGGGAGAGAGAATTCTACAGTCTCCTTTGGGGTATACCCTATCTTTCTGTTAATCGAATTTTCCATCTATCATTCAGGGTTGTGAAGCTTGAATTTTTTTTACTTCATTATCTCTTTCATTGTTGCAGATCTTGACTAGGTCTCCATCAAAAGTTTTCTCTACTTCTTGGGCACAAAGCTAGACCCTATTTCCCAGCTTCCCTTGCAGTTAGAGTGGTCATGTGACTGAGTTCTGGCCAATGAAATATGAGTAGCCCCAACTCCCACCCTGCTCCATCCGCCTTGGTCTTCCCTCTTCTGCAGACTGGGTCTAGGGGAGCCTAGAACGTGAGGATGAAGTTTGGAAGGAGTTGGGTTTGGAGCAGAGCTATAGCTAATGAGGAAGGCTCATTTTGGACTTGATCTTACTGAGAAACAAACTCCAATAGTAATGTCAGTGCAATCAGATATTTTAGGGATTGTTTATCTCCATTAAAATGCTTGTTAACTTTCTATTTATTGCCATTTTAACGAAAACCCTTAAAGCTAGTGACTACTACAGATAAGATTTTGAATTTTCATGTGGTGTTAGTTAGCACTGCATACTCCATGTCAATGCTGGAAAACCTCAAGTGAAGGCAGCGAGTTATTACCGACCAGTCACACAAGAATCAGCGACTATTCATTCTTTCCTAGTATGAACGAATGTCGTAAGTCTCGTACACCTTTTTAGATAACTATTGTTTAAAGCAGCCAATCAAACAAAAATCAGCAGCCCATTGACAATTAAATCATCCACAATATTCATGAGATAAAAATAAAACTATTGCTGAAACATTGGAGGTTTTACGAGCAACCAGAAAAAAATTTCTCCTAGGTCCTAATAAACAGGAAGCGGCAAGACACTAAGGGCCATATCCTCAACAGACCAAACAGTGTCAGCCACCCAGAAAAGGGATCACAGATCCATGTTCAGTGGATTAATTTTAAAAATTTCAAAGCATAGATTTTGTTTTTCTTTGGAGAAGCATAAATGTCTTTAAAAGTGTAAAGTTATGTCAGTGTCGTGCAGAGCTACAATAAGTGCTTCACATTTTTCACTCCAGCTCTTTCTCACTCTGCTGTTGGCATTTGAGGGACGAAAGGTTGGGGGTTCCTAAGAGCTTTCCTTCTCGCACAAACTGGCCCGTCACCAAGAGCCCCCTGCTCAGAGACACCATTTCCCTTTCCTTCTCCTACATCTGCTGGTCCAGCTGTGTGTGGGTGGCAGCTGCCCCAGGAAGCACTTTTATCTACATGGAGTGACACATATTAGATTTTTGAAATGAACTTTGTGAATACGTTTCTTTGAGAATGAACTCAGCAAGTGTTTTTCTCCAAAATTTAAAACTTCAACCTCTATTAAGTCAGACGGGAGTGAAATACACAGGAGAGACAAGAGGGAAGCGATGGATATTTGGGTAGAAGCATTAGAAGCAAATGTATTACTGAGCCAGAGGAGAGGCATTTGATAAAATTCTCTCCAGAAATTATATTAGTTTGGAGTATAGTCAAGTAGCAAAAATTTGACTAAAAGGAGCTTTAACAGAAGTTGTGGGAGAGGGTCTAGTTCTCAAACAACATGAAGTAGATAGTCAGTGGTGTTGACGTATCAGCTTGGTACCAATATAATGTTAGCACTAACACCTCTGCTATTCTTTTGAACTTTCCTCAGCATAACAAGACGACTGTTACAATATGGCTGCCATAGCTCCAGACATCACACCATGTTCAAGGACAGAAAAGAAGAAGGTCACAGTGGCAATATTTTCCCTGTTTTATCTAACCAATCAAAGCTTTCTACCTGCTACCATGCTTCATGGCCTTTGCTAGCTCCCATGGAAGCTTCAAGAAAGTATTTAAGGACTGGAGCCAGGCAGGTGAGAAGAGGAAGGGCATGTTGGTCTAACCAGGAGCGAATGGTTGGCAGTGCACAGGCCTTGCTCTCATCACAAGGAACCTTTAGGGCCAAACGAGGCTACGTAACAGTCTTTTCTCAGTTCATGCTCATGAAAGAGTCACAAAGAGACCTTTCATGTTTTAGATGAAAACAACACTCATTTTTCTGATAAATTGTGCCCTGCCATTAGGTAGCACCTACTGTCTTTCAGTTTCATCTCTTTTCTCCCGACTTGAAACCTTCAAACACTCCCAGTTGAATCTCACCTAAAGTTTCCAAGAAGACATGCCAGATTACCCTTGAGCTTGGGTGAGGAAGAAATTCCTGGCTTCTGAATATTTATCTATTCCAAGGAAGAACCTCAAAATCAGGCAGCAAAGGAATTTCTAGAAAGTAACAAGTATAGAAAGAAAACCACACAAAATTCCCCAACGCACCCAACACACTAGGTATTAATTTTCCAATTAATACCCCTTGTAACCTTTTAAAAGATTTGAGCCACGAGTACGGTAGTACGTAACTGTAATCTCAGCACTTGGAAGGCTGAGGCAGGAGGATCACCGTGAGTTGGAGGCCACCCTGGACTACATAGTGAGTTCAAAACCACCCTGAACTATAGAATTAAGACTCTGCTTCAAAATCAAAAACCAAACCAAAACAAAGAAAGAAAGAGAGAGATTTGACCTCTACCAAATAAAGTGATCTTCTTCATCCCTTTCTACTGTGGTAGATTATAGGTCAGTCTAGAAAGGATATCTCCGGAACGCTGTGATCTCAGCTGGGGGCCCTTCACGCCTGGGGGGATGTTATTACAATCTACCAAAGGCAGAGTAACATCCTGCGGACAAAGAGCAATGGCAACCCCTTCCTCTGGGCTCACAAACACCAGGAAATGAGCCGGAGCTGCAGCTGGAACAGGCCCCCTGCACCTCCTGCTCCAAGCTGCATGTGTCTCAGTGGACGCTGCCCAGGGGCTATGTTCCGTTACTGTTAGTAGAGTGCCCAGCGGAATTTCTTCTCTGTGATATATTATATTTAAACAAGAGAATGAATGACAGTGCAGCCACTGATATCATGAAATCTGTGGGTTACACAGCTACTGAGACCTGAGGAGGGGCCAGACATAGCATCCTGGCAGAGCCAGAAAGCAGGTCACAGCCCACCCCCCACTGTGATGGGGCCTCTCAAGCTCAGTAGAGGAGGGTGAGGGGAGAGACAGGAAATTAGGTCCATGTGACTGGTGGTGTACAATGAAGCCTCCTAGAAAGGCTGCAGCCCCTGGCTCAGATATGGCAGAAAGAACCTGCAGAGGGAAGACTCTGCCTCAAGCTGGAATCCACTTTAAAACTGCACGTACGTAGCCTTGAAAAGGAATGAGCCACTGATACCTGCTGTGTTGCAGACAAAGCTTGGAACATTATGCCGAATGAGAGAAACCAGACACAAAAGACCACGCATCGCATGATTCCATTTATTCCACGCGTCCTGAACTGGCAAGTCTGGAGAGACAGAAAGTAGATTAGTTGCTGGGGGCTGCAGGAAGGAAAGGATGGAAAGTAATTTCTTTAAAAAAAAAAAAAAATACTTGGTGTGTTTAAAATGTTTCCATTTATCAAATGAAAACTACTAGCACAAATGATGCAATAATACATCGCTATTCACAACATGCCTTCAGAAGCCAGGCATGGTGTGGCATTTCTGTAATCCCAGCACCCGGGAAGCTGAGCCAGGAGGGTTGCCATGAGTTTGAGGCCAGCCTGATATACACAGTGAGTTCAAAGGCAGCCTGAAGTACACAACAAGATCACCCTCCTCCAAAAAAAAAAGATTCCTACAAGAATATTTCCCCATTTTTAAAACCATGATAAAATATATATAACATAAAATTTACTGGTCTAGTTAACTGATTGCATTAACTTGATGAAGAATCAATGAACTACATTGAATAAGCGTAGTTCTGGGTGTGGCTGAAGGGATTTATTGAAAACAGAAGACCCACCCTCGGTGTGAGTGACATCAACCATTAGGTTTGCAGCCTGAATGGAATAAAAAGGAAATGAAGAAGGAAGACTCACTTTTGCTTCTTTGGAGGAACTTTAGGCTTCACCTGGCCTTGGACGTTGTCTCTTGGCTCCCAGTGGAAGTTCCTCACCCTCCAGGGCAGACCGTTGACCTCATCAGACACTGCGGCGGGCTGGAGGCCTTCAGCTGCACCCCCAGGTCTCCAGCGAGCAGACGGCCCCTTCGCAGTCTTCCTTACCTGACTCCGGGGCGGCCATTATAAGCCAATCTTGTAAATCCTTATATATTTGGATATCTTCCATTAAACCTGTTTCTCTAGTAAGCACTGACTGATATTTTTACTGTCTTAACCATTTTTAAGGACACGTTTCAACGGTATTAAATATCTTCATGCTGCCGGGGAGTTGGCCAGAGGTCTGTGTGACGTGGATATGCAGGGGTATGGACTTTTGGAGCCACACACCCAAAACCTCCGGAATGCATGGTTAGAGATGAAAACATAGCCTGCTGGGCCATGAGTCTAAGTAGAATCAAAACACATTGCTTTAGAAATCAATGCTCCAGCCCTCTCCTCCCCACACTGATTTTTCTCACTTAGATTGGCCCTAAGGTCAATCATGCCACGGACACCCTGACCTTCCTCTGTCCTTCCCCTGTCCCCTGCATGCATTCCTGCACCAACGCCCTTCCTTTGTCCTTTATCCTGGCTTTCTGGTTCTATCAATAAAAACCCACAGAAACTTCAGTCAGGGACTATCTTTACAAGACTCCCTCACATGGAGGGGTGTCGGTTAAATGCAGTCTGTCTGGGTCTTCTTGGAGTTTGAATTGGACCCTGGGTAATCTCTCATCCTTTGCGCCATGCCGTGGTCACAAGCTGCATGGCTCTGTGGTCATCACCAGCTTCTGTCCAGTTAGGGAGCTCTTCATCTTACCAAATTAAAACCCTACTCAGTGGCACAGCACCTGCCTGGCGAGCTTGAGGCCCTGAGTTTGATTCCTGGTACAAAAACAAACAAAGAAACAAAAAACTCTATACCTTTTAAAACAAACAATCACTCCCCATTCCCCAGCCCTTCAGGTTGTGGATATCACCATTTTCTGTTGATGGATTTTGATGAGTCAGCACCTCCTGTTCTCCAATTCCCAGTGTGTTTGTCTGCGGTGTCTGCCTTAATTCACTGCACACAGAGGGCTCTCTGAGGATGAGGGAAATGTACTGTAGTTGGAAAATGATGGCAGTTGTACATGAACGCACTGAAGTATACAGTTCAAAAGAGTAGATTTTGTGCTGTGTGATGTATATCTCAATAAAAAATGCTTTCAAAAGCCCCTTGGTAGGACAATGGCAATTGGGAAATGACAGGATAGCATGCATTCAGAGAGGCTGTAGGGAGTGGTAGCAAAACGCAGGCTGGGAGTCAGGAAACAAGTAACCCAGCGGGACAACTCTCACCTGTCTCATTCTCTGTAAGTGAGCCTGAGTGGATAAGAGAAGTCCTAAGTGTCTTTCCCCTTTTTGTATTTGATGACTTTGATACTTACTTCCTTTTAGGGCCCCTTCTGGGGGACCTCACCTTCCTCCCAGCATGACAGGAGGATAAGTCACCCCTGGGAAACATCCCATATTGAAATCGATGCTCCTTTACCTTTCCTCTACAGTGAAAATCTGTTGCTTGCCAAGGGCCTTCAACAGCTCATTGGTTAAACATGCATTTCTTAACTTGGCAACAAATGCAATACCTTTGAAAGGGCGGTGGTGGAGGGGGACACTGGTTGACAATTTTGTCATAACCTTGAACTTATTTGAGTAAACTACCAGTGTTTTTAAGTTTCAGTTTTTCCTTATTGGAAGGTCTAAAGGGTTCTTTGGCTATAAGTGGAAAAATAGACACTATTCAAAATATCAAGGAGAAATCTGAGTTTGTTTTTTTACCCCTAAATCACATGTGTATACTTGTGTTTTACTTTGTGCTGTCATCTAAACACTCAAACGAGTACTGCATGAGTGATCCAGACAGGACCGCAACATCACAGAAACCAGGACAATAAAGGTTTTAGGCTGAGAGCCCAGTGATCCACACTTCACATCTGCATTTGATACAAATTCGTAAAGAATTCATTGAACTGTCATGTGACAGATTTGCTCGCATAGAACAGAGGTCTTTGTGAATATGTGAGAATATCCCTTCAACAAGGTGAGCAACAAGGAAAACTATGATCAATGCTCATCTTGTTATTTTTCTCATTATTCACTTTTTGGTTGTCGTTAGATTCTCACTGTGTTGCTCTGGCTGGACTTAATTTTGCAATCTTCTTGCCTCAGCCTGCCAAGTGCTGGGGTTATTCCCAGGAATGTGTCACCACATCCAGCATGCTATTTTTTTTAAAGACTCCTCAGATGTCCTCAAAAACTCTCAAGGGCTTCCCACTACCCACACAATAAAGCCTAAATCCACAGGATGCCGCCCACAACAATCGAGATTAAGGTTGTGCTAGCCCATGTGGTGCCTTAGGAAACCTACAAAGACCCTTCTCTCAGGCTGGCTGCAGTGTTCCTGGACAGCTGGGTTTCACCCTCAGTGACCCACATGACACTGTTCCTAGGGCCAGCTATAACCTGCAGTTGAAACTGTAGTTGAAATGCTTCCCAACCTTATTAGTCTTGCCATCTACAAGGTCTTCCCTGCACAGGTTGGATTTTCCTACCTCCAGGGCTTTGTTACACATGGGTCATTCTCCGCATTCTCCTCTAATTTCTTCTCATTCTTCAATGTTCATTTTATCCACCCCTCTGAAGCCTGATCATCCCTATAGTCAGAGCTCTCCTCATACGATGTTTATCTCCCCGCTTGGCAGTTCTGAGGACTGAACCCAGGGCCTTTGCACTGAGCTACACACTCGGCCCCTTTTATCTTTTTTATTTTGTGACCAGGTCTCACTAAGTTACTAAATGACCCAGTGTGGGCTTGAACTTGCTATCCTCCTGCTTCAGCCTCCTAAAGTGGTGATAAGACAATGTGCACCACCCCACCTAGCTATCCTATTTTGAAATGGCCTCAAAACAGTCTATGTTATAGGCCAATGTTTGCATATATTTATGTTTTTCTTACTAGATTATACTCAGTGATTTCAGAGTTTAGATTTAATTCACATCTCTGGTCCTTACAAAACCTAATAAAAGGCTAGCTTTTCATTTCTGTTGACTGAATTATAAACGCAGGGAAAACTGAGCATCCCAGAACAAAACACATAAACTCACATAAAGCCTGGAAGAAAATCTGAGGCTCTGCTCTTACCTTTTCTAAGAAGGTGCTTTCAGCTCTTTTGCTGGGATTGCAAACACGTGATACCAACAAGTTTTGGCTCCTCATTCTGGTTGTGACTACTAAGAATTTTTTCCAGTAGTGACTGTAAAAGAGGATGTCCTATTGTGGCTTGTATCTAGATGTCCTCCCAAAGCCTCCTGCACTCATAGGTGGGACTTTTCAGAGCTGGCTGGATCTAGGGTGTGATGTTGGGATTAAGGGTGTGATGCTGGGATTAGAGATGTGATGCTGGCATTAGGGGTACTCCAACCTGCGTGTGGGTGCCACCACCCAAAGGGTGGGTAGACTGAAGGGTATACAAAGGGAGGTTTCACTGCTGCTTTTGCTGCTGCTGCTGCTTGCTGCCTTCTGTCTGCCCTGCCATGCCATGGACTGTTTCTCTTCTGCCATGCCACCGTGCCTCAGAGACATCCAAAAACCTCTGCCAACTGTGAGCGACAATAAACCTTTCCTCCTTTAACTTTGGATGTGGGGTATTTTGTCACAACAATGAGAAGAGTAAGAAAGACATGTCCAAGTGTTAGCACTGGCAGCATCAATGAAGTAAGGTTGTAACAGTTACCCATTTTATCCCTGGTGCTACAGGAGAAAGAAATGTGATTTAAAAAGAAAGAAAAGAAAGAAAGAAATGAGTGATACTCATTTTCAAAATCTGACTCTTCCACCATCTACTGGCATTGAACTGACCTCAGTCAATTTGAATATTCACAGCCATTGCTTCTGATCATACTCTTCAATAGTTAAAATAGGTGACAGTCATGATCACACCTTCTCCTCACAATGAATGAGTTTCACACCAGATTCTGCCAAACAGACATTTATTATCAAGCAGAAACAAAATGAGGCACACTTGTGGTTCTGCAAGCTTGAGGAAAGGCTCAGATTTCTGACTTTCTATATCTCTGCAAGTAGCTTTCTTGAAAGTGTCACCATAGGTGAATGTGACTATATTTTATGCCAGAAAGCATAACCTTCTGCTCAGGGTTTCCAAAAAGCACAACAGCTCGGGTGTAAAATTCTCCACTGGATGCCCTTTTGAAGGGAATGGGAACTGACTGCTGCCTCACTTGGCTTTCAGACTTAGCCACGTGAAGGCAGGGGGGGTTGTGCAGTACTTCTCGCTGGTCCACGCAGCTTGCTCACCGCTCGTTTCTCCAGAGAATCGATCTTTTCCAATATCCATTCTGTCAAGCAACAAAGCTGTGGTGGTCTATGACCACACCCAAGGGAACATGAGTTTCTAATCAGAGTGTCAAAGGCCAAACAAACTGTCTTGGAGTGTGTATTCTGGTTCCCATACGTCAAATGTCAGTTATCTGCCCCTAGACTTTTTTTTTTTTTTAAATATTAAAAAGCAAAACAGAAAAAAAAAAGGTAGAATACAGAATTTCAAAAAAAAAAAAGTCAGTAAGAAATCAGTGCTAGTCAATATATTACATATTGTTATCTTAGAAGTAGTTGTTCACGTTATGAGATCTAGGCATAAAAAATGATCAGAATGACAACACAAACTATTCTTTCTGATGAGCTAACAGAGAATTAGTAGTATAGTTATCTATCTTGCATACTTATACATACATACAGTTACACGTGCATATCTACAAACATATAATCTTTTCCTTTCTGCCGTTTCTCACTTCCCCATCCCAGCTGTTCTTTAATTTTGAGCACTTTCTTTCCCTTTCTTTATTACAATATCTATTGTACATTTTGGATCTAATTACTCTTTCAGTTTTTTTAAATTGTTATTTATTTTTTACACTAGGGAGACAATACGATATTTACAAATGCGAGTCTGATTTATTTCATTTCAGAGTGTAGTCCCCAGTTGCCTCCATTTACCTATAAAAGCCTCAAGATAACCCTACCCTGCCTGCTATAAAAGCCTCAAGATCACCCTGCCCCTAGACTTTAGAATAAAACTAAAGCACTCTGCCTGTGCTGGGTTGTTGCACAAGAGCAGGTCACATGGGAAATGCAATCTCAATCACATGGTGCAGGTAGGGGCCAGGAGAGGCTGTGGGGAGGATCTCTCCCTTCCCTGTCGAGAGGTCACTGCAGCACCCCGGTTCACAGCACCCTGAAACCTGAGAAAGGGTCTCTGGTCTTCAGTCCGTCCTGGGCTCCATTGAGACGCTCCATGGCAGAGCTGCTTGCCCATCTGAAGGCCAGTGTTCATGGAATCCACACCCTCTGTACCAAACTCCTCAGGCGTCATGAAGAAAGCCCCGCATTTGAGGTGCTGCAGTCATCTCTGCAGAGCCTGGTTATTTTGGGTCTGAGACTCTGCTTCTTTTCCTCACAGCTTCCATTCCCTTCCCGCGTGCCACTCAGTTCTGTGTCTCTGGAACCTCAACCTAAAGGAAAAAACTTGGTGGTTGTGCACAAGATTCACATGCAATCTTGTTTTTGGTTTTGTTGTTGTTGTTTGTTTTGTGGACTGAAGATTGAGCCCAGGGCTTTCCAACTGAGTTACATTCTTAGTCCTTTTTGTTCTTTTTATTTTGAGACAAGGTCTTACAGTGTTGTTTACTTGCCCAGGCTGGGCTTGAACATGTGATCCTCCTGCCTCAACCTCTCAGAGTGCTGGGAGTACAGTGCACCTGGCTTCATGCAAGTTCTTTTTAGTGCTTTAAATGAAATTACAAAGTACAAAAATTGCACTTTTTTACACATAAGTTAAACCTGAATTTCTAACACCTCCTCTGCCCAAATCAAAAGCTATGCAATGTTGGATCCTAGACTCCAAAGACAATGCTGGCTAGCAGTGAGCAGTGAGCAACTCTGATAGGATGTCTTGTGAGCTCAGTCTACCACCCTTTAGCTTTAAACTGATGTTGGTATCATTGGTATGATTAATCATACTTGTTCCGTTTATCTTACGGTAAAGAAGAAAATGAAATATTTCCTATATCTGCAGCAAAAAAAAATTTTAAACTTCTTATCTACCACCCTAATGGACGTGACCTGTTTTCCTAGACTTTTGCAAGCAGAAACCTATTCCTTGGAACAAGGGAAGCTCAAAGTTCCAAGACATATTACTTTAAAGGCAGATGATCTCGAACAGGGGTGATTTTGTCTTCTAGAGCATGTTTAGAACTGTCTAGAGGTAGTTTTGATCGTCATGACTGAAGAGCTATGACTTCTGGTCGGTGGTAGTCAGGAACAATACTAAATATTCTGTGACACACCTAACAGCTCTAACAACAAAGAATTATCCAGCCTCAAATGTCAATAGCGACAAGGTTGAAAAAAACATCTTCTGGGACATGGGTTGGGGATAAAAGAAAAAGGGTAGCAAAAAATTCTCAGCCATAACTGGGGAAGAAGATCCTACTATTTTCTCAATCAGTTTTTCAGGTCAAAAGTAGGTAACTACTCTGGCCAGAGAATACTTTGTAGAGCAATTCTCATTTAAGTACATAGATCCTGCTAATTTAAGATGACAGAACCCTATTGTTTAATAGTATGTAATACTTCACTTTTGAAAAAAGAAAAGCATTAGTCAGATTAATCACTCCCTGAGCCATCCAACTTGACTCCAAATCCTTCCAAGAAACTAAATTATTTTGAGAAATAATAATTTGTAATGATTTGCCATCACTGAGGTTAGTCCAAGTAATGTGATGCATACTGTAATGAAATCTTCAACTTTAATGGGATTTTTAAGTATGAATGGCTAACATAAAAATGCAATGACTTTAATTCACTGAGATTGGTTAGATCAGGAAAGCACTTATTGTATTAGAAGACAAGAGTTATACGATTATTTCTAGTTCTCATTTTTAATCACAATTTCTTGTCTCTAAATAAATATGTAAACATAGACATATTTGTTATGTAAATTTGATCCTTATAATTTCTATGTTTGCACTACTTTGTACTACATATCCTGAAGGTTGTGTGTTAAAGGCTTGTATGCCAGCCTGTGGCACTAGGAGGAGGTGGTGAATCCTAGTAGGGTGTTCCTCGAAGGGGATCCTGGCTGCTTCCTCTTTCTCTTTGTGCTTTCTAGCTGCCATGAGGTAAGACGACCTTCTCCATCACACTCCCCGCCGTGATGGACCATTTCATTTCAGGCCCAAAGGCACCTGGGACAATCGAGCATGTACTGAGACCTCTGAAGCCATGCACCAAAGAAATGTTTCCTCCTTTTAAGTTACTCATCTCAGGTATTTATCACAGCAATGGAAGCCTAATACAAATGTACAAATTCATTTGTCAGTTTCTAAGCACAGCATCCAAATTCCATCAAAAGTTCAATTGAAAGAGGGAATTAACCTCCTCCAAAAGTAGATTTAATGACACTGTTACAATTTATATCTACATATCCTCCAAAACCTCTTATGCTCTTAGGTCGGGGTTTCGGCAGGTGATTAGATTGGGGGTGGGGTATGATACTCATCAGTAGATTAGTCCACTTATGAGATTACAGCTCAATGTAATGTTGCTAGGCAAAACCTAATTGGGGAGGTAGGTCACTGAAGCTGTTGTGAAAGGGTCTCTCTCCTTCCTCTTCCCTTGATTGCTCTCTGCTTCCTGTCTGCCATGCCATGAGCTGTTTCTCCTCTGCCATGCACCCTTGCCTTGGAGCCACTAAATGAGGGACTGAAACCTTCACAAACTGTGAGCCAAAATAAACCTTTCTCCCTTAACTTGAGGGTATTAAGTATTGTGTCTCAGTGACGAGAAAGTAACTAAGACAGACACCTTTACTTTTCATAATACTTTATAGTTTTCACAATGCTTGCATGTAGATTGTGTCACTTAATGATTTAGCAACCTCCCAGACAGGTATTCTTATTCTGTTAGTAAATAGGAAAACAGGGCTCTAAGAAGCCCAAAGCCATTCTGACTTCAAGTGATAGAGGTTGGAGGAGGCAGTGTGCTCGCCTTTTTAGAATGTTAACTTTTAAAAATGTGTTTTCCACACTGCCAAACTGGTCTACAGGTTCAATGCAGTTTTCATTCAATTCTAGCTGCCTTTGTGTAGCTACTGACGGACAGGTCCTAAAATTCATATGGTAATTCCAGCATCTCTGTATTAGTCACCTTTCTGTCACTGTGATAAAACACCTGAGAAAATCAATTTAAAGGATGAAAGATTTATTTTGGTTAACAGACATTGGTCCATGGTCAGCTGGCTCCCTTGCTTTTGGGCTTATACGGAAGGAAAAGCATCATGGTGAAAGGTGTGGCTGAGGGAAGATGCTCAGCTCATGGCAGTCAGCAAGGAGAGAAACCCAGAGGTAAAGATTGAAAGAGTCCTAGAGGAAGGGGCTGGGAACAAAATATACCCTTTGAAGTCATGGCCCCATGACATGCCCATCCAATTAGGCCCCATTTCATAATAAGCCCATTCAGCTAATCACTTGAGGTTACAGCTTCCTTGATCTGATCACTTCCCCAAAGCCCACTGCTATTGTTTATACACCGTGTCAACTTGAAAAGTCTAGAAGCTTAATTAAGTAACTCAGCAGCTCTACATCTGGGGTGTGGAGCACAAGCAGTTTACCTGTTCCTTGTGTCAATTTGAGAAGGTCAGAAGTTTAACTGAGAGACTCAGCAGGGAGAGGGAGCTAGGGTGCTTACTTTGTAAATATCCTCATCCTGTACAAAGGGAGGCAAGGAGATTTGTGGATGCTACACCCACCCTGGAGAGGGAGGGGGGTGTCCTGTGTACAATATAAGGGAGAAGCGGTTTGCTCTTGCCCCCTTTTTTACTCTGGCTACTTTTGCTCGACTGCTGCCTTGAAGTGTTGCCCCAGTGCCATGCCACCCTGCCTTGGAGCCAGCTGATTATGGACTGAAACCTCCAAAAGCTGTAAGCTAAATAAACCTTTCCTTCCCTAATTTTGGGTGTCAGGTGTTTAGTCCCAACAACGAGTGAAAAGTAACCAAGACACCCACCAACTGGCAATCAAACCTTCAAGATGGTGACCCTTTTGGGGGACATTCTAGATCCCAACCTAACAGCCCTGAGTAGCCAAAACAATTGTGGAGAAGAAAGGCAAATTTGGAGGAGTTGTACTTTCCAATTTCAAAACTTACTACAAAGCTATTATATCAAGACAGTGTGGTACTAGCATAAGAATAGATACACAGATGGTTGGAATAGAACTAAGAGTCTAGAAATAAACTGTGACATTCACAGTCAGTTGGGTTTTGAGTAGGGTTCCAAGTCAATTCAGGGGGGAAAAAATAGGCTTTTCAACAAATGGTCTGGAATAACTAGATATCCACATGTAATAGACTGCTCCCTACCTCATACTTTATTCAAAAATCAACTAAAAAATAGATTACATACCTGAACACCTGATCTGAAATTATAAAACTCTTTGAGGAAAACAGGCATAAATTTTATGGTGTTGGATTGGCAATGAGTTCTTAGATACGTTACTTAAAGCTCATGTACCGAAGGAAAACATAGAATATTTTAGGAGCTATTTATGAAAGTACAAGTTTGCACCTGCTGCCTATCCACTACTTTAATCTTAAGCAGCAGTTTAGTTATGTGAAGTAATGCTTTGGTTAGCATCTCCGGGGACAATGAAGCTAAGCTCACAGGCTCACTTTGGCTGCACCGGTGAACTGTGCATGCCCAGCTCAGGCACCCTGCAGAGACCAAGTCTTGGCAAGCCTTTTGGATGGCGGTGTCATGGCATCTTGTCTGCTGGGTCTTCTAGGATAACTCCTCTCTGGACTCCAGCAATCTCCCCCTTGCCCACCCTCTCTCGGAACAACAGGCTGCTAGAGAAACTTTCAAGAGACTTTGCCAACATTTGGCAGATGAAAATAATAAATGAGCTGGATATTTTGGTTCATGCCTGTAATCCCAGCACTTGGAGGTTGAGGCAGGAGGATGGCAAGTTTGAGCCTAGCCTGGGCAACTTAGTCAGACGCTGTCTCAGAAAAGAAAAGAGAAGAGAAGAGGAGAGGAGAGGAGAGAAGGGAGGAGAGGAGAGGAGAGAAGAGGAGAGGAGAGGAGAGGAGAGGAAAGGAAAGGAAAGGAAAAAGGAAAGAAGACTAAATGTCAGCCTTGACTACACTTTTTATGAGCTCAGACGATAAACTGTTGTGCAACCTCAACACTGCTGCTTGTTGGTTTCCTTCTAATTTGTGTTTTTCCATTGCCTGTTCTTCCCTGACCCTCTAGCATGACCAGGAAGCCCAGTGGGGCTGCCGGAGGAAGCCCTGCTTCCTGCCTTGAGTGCTCCGGGCGAGGAGTGCCTGTTCCAGAGTTCCTGAGTGCTTCAGGTCCCTGAAGGAGCCTGGGAAAGAATGACTTCTTGGTGACTGAGCAGGCAGATGCTCCTCTCCGCAGGAAAGACACTGCCTCGGGCTTTGTCCCCCTGTCCGTAGGCAGCTGTGTGTTTGCTGGCCCTTCCTGTCTGGTGAGGGGGGACAGGGAGGAAGGAAACAGCAATGTTCCCCTCCCCACAGTGGCACCACAATCATTGCCATGCGGGGCTTTCTCTCTGGGTCCCCAGTGACTCAAGCTCAGGTGTCAATGCATTTAATGAACGTGGTTTTTAACTTCAAATTTGTTAGCCAGAAAATGATGAGAGAGGAATAATTTTCTCATCAATTGTATTGCTTAGAGATGTCATGTCCTAAACTACCATGCAAGAGTTCATAAAAGAGCAGCTACAGTGAGGGGGGTTCACCAGTGGGTTTGACGTAGCTCTGGGGCAGACACGCCTGGTTTTGATTCTTGCTACTTGGGCCACTTGTCTGCCTTATATCAGAGCAGTTTCTTAACCTTTCTGAACCTCAGTGTCTTTATCTGAAAAATGAAGTAAAAAGACTGCCTTTGAAGTATGTTCTAAAGACTAATCGAGCATTAATGTGAATCATCTAACAGGGAGGATTAGGTATTAGGATTTCAAAAGCAGTGACTCACATAGCTTACTACGGACACTGTGTTTTATGTGCATGAATTTATTTAATCCTCGTGAGAACTGAGTCAGACAAATGGTTCAATTCATGAGCCCCATTGTGCAGACTAGAAAACCAAGGCACAGAAGGTTTCAAGAAGTATATTCAAAATTACACAGCCCCGAGTAGCCTTAGAATTTGAACTCATGCCTACTGGTCCATTACTTTGCGTTCTTAACCACACGCCCATGCTCATCTAATGGCTATTGTCTTTCTAACCTTTGCCTCTATCCAAGTGACCACCAAACGCACATTTTCAGGCCCTTTCAGGATGCAAGAGGCAGACACTGGCTCAGGGCACATGGCTTTTGCTCACATGCTCTGAAGATCCAGCGATATGTCATACGGTCTTTGGGCCACAGCAGGGGAACCAGAATGAGCTGCTATTCCGGTCATGGTGTATTGGTCAGATGGCCATGAGCATGATGACTTGTCCCTCTTGTTCTCTGGGCTTGGACTTGGTGTCTTTGCTTTCCTTTCCCCTTTTCCATCCCTGTTAGGCGGGCTCTTGAAAAACACAGAGCTTAAGAAGACACAGTAGTGTGTGGATGAATCCTCGCAGACCCCTTAGAGCCATGGATAAAGAATACCACAGTTACAGTATTAGGTCAACCTTCCCTCTTTCCTCTGTAGAGAAAGGTTTCGGCATAATCTCTGCCCTCACATCGCCTCCTGGTTGCCTGTGCTTTTGTTTTTGTTTTTCCTGTGCCTGCTCTTCTATCATAATTTTTTTAAAGGGGATTTGGCATTTGTGCTATGATTTATAAGAGCTGAGGCAAACTTTGGCACTATCTTCAAGGTTACATAGTAACTATTAGATTACCGTGGGGGTAAAACCGGAAAGGGTTTAGGAACTCAAAAGGCAGCACCTCTGCGTATCCCTGCCTGTTTCCAAAATTAGGTGTTGTGACAAACTTCCTCCTTTGTGAAATGTCATTATAGGAAATTATCCTAATTGAGAAGTCTGTAGGGGGTAGGGGTAGGATTGAAACAAAGCATACCAAAACTTGACAAGGCTGAATTCATCAGACAGTTATAAACTTCTACAACTCTATGATGAAAATAATCCCATGGCTTGAAGTTCAGTGGCGGAAAATAATAACAAGCACGTAGTACTCATATCAACTGAGTCTAAGAATTTAGAATGCTGTGTAGAAAAGAAAAGAGCCCTGGTGGAAAATTCTGGCTAACGTCAATTTTAAGTCCTTCGCTAGCCACCTAAATTATTAAATTTGAACTTAACCTATGAATTTTTGACTTTGAAAAAATTTTTCCCCGCAAATATTCTCTGAGGATCTGCTGTGTAGAAACACTACTCAATTCCTGCTTCTTAGACTCTTTACAGTGCTCAAATCTTGGCTTTCGGGGCTCGGCCTCTGTGGTCTTTCGCCCTTACTCATTGTTGGTTCCTGAAGCCAAATTGCAATGGGCTTTGCTCTTTACCATTAAGATAAGCAGATTTCCTAGAGGGCCCAAGCCACCATCTCTGAAATGGCCTAATGGATACCGCTGGGAATGGATCCATTTCTTTAAAGCGCTTTTAAAACCATCTTCAGTAGCTAGCAGAATTCTCGATGACAGTGTCCCAGATTGTTTCTGGCTTTTCACTCAAGAAGAAGCAAGGAGTTGCTTGTATGGAGAATAACACTGGGTGCTAAGGTCGGAGAAAAGACAAGGTAAGCATCAGATCTCAAGCTCAAAAAATCCTTCATAAGCCACTGACCGCATATCAAAAATGAACTGACATGCATTTTTTCTTGGAAGGGAAAATAAAAAACATATTTTGCCTTTTGATCATGTTTGTGAATTTTTTAAAGAATTTCTTCCCATTATCAAGTAGACTTCACTCACTCAGGGATTCTCCACTCACATGTAAACTTGAGCTAGGTCTGATCTTTCTTGCAGTTGAGTTTACCCACTTATTTCATTTGTAATGTTCAGAATTAAGATAATCTCCCTCTCTCTTCTCTCTCCCACCCTCCCTCCCTTGTCTGTCTAGCTCTCTCATTTCTCTCCCTCCCTCCCTCCTCTCTCTCGTTCTTCTCTCTCTCTCTCCCTCCCTCCCTCCCTGGCACTGGGGATTCAGCATGCTTAGCTACATCCCAGCTCATTTTTATAATTTTTTATTTTGAGATAGCATCTCACTAAATCGATATTTGCCCAGGCTGGGCTCAAACTTTTAATCCTGCCTCAGCCTCCCAAGTGCTAGGATTATAGGCATGCATCATCACTCTGGTTTCTTTTTTACCCTTGCAGCTAGAGCTAAAACTTATTCTTTCTGTACAAAATCCCAGACCCCACTGATGTGGAGAGTTGACGTGTTGGGGAGATTGAAGGGGAGACCACGGCCAAATGGACCTGCCTGAATTGAACTGTCGCTGTTGGGAAGCAGCATTTGAGGCAATGAGATTTACTTACAT